>CAUYQV010132873.1:0-17127 GCA_963574575.1 Galagoides demidoff
GCTGCAACCAAAAAATAGCCGGGTGTTGTGGCAGGCGCCTGTGGTCCCAGATACTTGGGAGGCTGAGGTAGGAGACTCGCTTGAGCCCAGGAGTTGGAGGTTGCTGTGAGCTGTGATGCCATAGTACTCTACCCAGGGGGATAGCTTGAGGCTCTGTCTCAAAAAAAAAAAATGTTTATTGTGAGTACCATATTGATTTTGTGAAGCAATCAATGAATGGCAATTTGCAGTGTGAAAGACATTAGCGTGGATGACATTTCATCTGCTGCCCCCTCCCCCCTCGTTTTGATATTCTGTTTGTAGACCTTGAGTGCCTCCAACTGGGGGATGAAGACAGTTTTTTTTGTTTTGTTTTTGTTTTGTTTCCTTCTTTTACTGGAGACAACTCTTAACCCAAGAGAAGGTGGAGTTTTGATTGGGGGATACAGCAGGAAAGAGCGTGATAAACATGAAGGCCACAGGGAGGAAACAGTATTCTGCCTATTTTGTGTCCAGACAGCTCCTTTCTGGGTCTGAGAACCTTTAATATCAACAGAATGTTAGAAACTAACCAGCCTGCCCACGGGAAAATTTATACAGATGGTCCTTGACTTAGAATGAGGTCACATCCAAATAAACCTATCATCTGCTGGAAAATATTATAAATCAAAAATCAATTTAATGCATCTAATATACTCAACATCATAGCTTCACATAGCCAAACTTGAAAGTGCTCAGAGAACTTGTATAAACAAAAGATCAAAATTCAAAGGACGGTTTCTACTGCATACATATCATTTTCACCCTGTTGTAAAGTTGAAAAACGTCAGTCACGTCTAAGTTCAGGATCATCTGTCAAACTTCAGGTAGGAACAAATCTGCTACAGGGTCTAGATCAGGGGTCTGCAAACCACAAGCCCTCAGCCACATCTACTCATCCACCTGTTTTTGTACATAAGGACTTACTGGATCACAGCATGAATCTGTGTTTTTATAGTGTCTGTGGCTGCTTTTGCTACAACTGCAGAGTTGACTAGTTGTGATCAAGACTGTTTGGCCACAAAGCCAAAAAATTTTACTATCTGGCCCTTGGTAGGAAACGTTTGCCAATTGCTGGTATGGACAAAAAGCGTTTCTTACCTCTCAGGGGGGAAACCAGCATGGCTCGGAGGTATTCAAAGCAGAACCCTGGGCACAGGTAGCATCCTTCTCAAAATAGGCCATGTAGTTCCCTCCCCAGCATCCTCAGGTTGGGCACGTGGACCACCAGCATCACAGCCAGCAGGAGAGGCCAGACTGGGGTGGGGGTGGGGCTGCTCCTGCAGTTTCGCTATTGCCTTTGGAAGTCCCCAGGCACATTCGGGCTGTTACAGTGACTTCAAAGATGAGGACTCATGAGAGGCTGACCCTGGGGTTTCATTTGCATCTCAGTGCCTCATGAAACACACAAGGAGGGTGCTAAATGTACGTTTGCTGAATGTTTCTTAAATCAGAAAGGAACTGGTGACAGGCAGTACCTGTGGCTCAAAGTAGGGCAACAGCCCCAAATACTGGAGGTGGTGGGTTCAAACACAGCCCCAACCAAAAGAAGAAAGGAAAGGAAGGAAGGAAGGAAGAAAAGGGGAGGAGAGGGGAGGAGAGGGAAGGGAAGGAACTGGTGACACGTGGTATAGAAACCAAGTTATATCACTGCCCCTGTCGACGGCAATGCCACCAAAGAGCCTAGATGTCCACAGCCCAGAACAACAATCCTCTCTCCCACTTGGAGACAGAGGCATGTTTTCTCGGCTGCTTTGGCAACCCCCTATCAAAGGTGATGAGTATGATAATAAGGATTATAGCTAACAGTTACTGGCTGCTTATCAAGTGCCAGGCCATATTCTAGGTCCTATACACGGAGCAAATCATTCTAATTCTCTTAATAAGAAGTTCTACTTTAATCTCATTTTACAGAGAGGAAACTGAGTTACAGCACAGCTATACCACTTGCTTAAGAAGAAATAGCAAATACGTGGCAGAGTCAGAATTTGAAAATGGAATGATCCTTGTAGCTTAAAAAAAAAAATGCACTGCTGGGATGAGGAGAACTGCTGGACAGCTGTTTTCTAACCCCTGAGTCCAGAGTGGTGCCCAGCAGAGAGAGGTTATGTTTCGGAAGCCGGATCAGCAGCAAAGGCTAGGGCGGGGCATCTTCTCCAGGGAGAAGGTTGGAGTTGAAGAACAGGAGAAGCTAGTTCTCAGGAGAGGAGGGGACAGAGGTTCCCTAGGCAACGAAGGGGGAATAACTGCAGACTCCTCTCTGCAGGCAGGTGCGGGCTGAGCCCCATAACGGGATGTTTAGGGAAGCGCCGTCTCCTGGGAACACAGGCAGGGAGGCCTGGGCACACCGTTTCCTCATCTCCTGTCCCCTAGCACATGGGTGAAGCACGGACTAGGAGGCCAACCAGCTGTTCCCAGACTGACTGACCCACCCGGCCCCAGCCACCCAGCCTGGCCTCTGCACAATCACCAGTGGCAGTGAAACCCGAGGACAGAGGCACACGGACAGGTGAGAGGAATCGCTTTAATTGAGATCACAGACGTCACACACATCTGCTCAGCTTCCGCCCCACCAAAAAGAAAAGTCCTTCGTTATCGGCTGTGGTGGAAGAGTAGCTCTGAGCGACCACCTGGAACTGCTCGATGGAGAAGCCGGCCTCCCTGACGGCGGCCTCCACCGCCTCGCGGCCCAGGGGCAGGCTGGAGAAGCGCTGCTCGCCGATGGTGTAGTAGCTGCTCTGCAGCGCGTCGGCCACCACCAGGAAGCCGCCGGGCTTGAGCAGGCTGCCGAGGTTGCGCAGGGCGGCGCGGTAGGTGGGCAGGTCCGGGCAGGCGGCGTCCAGGCACAGCGTGCTGAGCAGGCAGTCGGCCGCCCGCGGGGGCTCCGCGCCCAGGGGCTGGCTCTGCGTCACGTCGCACTTGAGCACCTGCGTCACCGTCCGCCGCAACTTCTCCTCCTTCTCGGCCCCCTTGACTCTGAAAAACACAAGCCCGCAGACGTTTGCTGCCCCCGGCATGGGGACCCCAGACCCCTGGGTCAGGCATAGCATAGCTACAGTGACCCAGATGTGATCATTGGGCCACCTCTGTTGAGGACGCAGAGAAAGAAGAAAGGAGGGAACTTGGTGGCATTTAAACGTGACCATATTATGCTGAGTTAAAGCTCTTTGTAAAACAAATAATAACACAGAAATGATAATAAGAACCTGGCTGCCCGCTTCTACCATTTATTATGATTTATTTGTTATTATTGTTGTCCTCATCTGCTCTGTCAGACGGTAAGGTACTGTCTATTTGACCTTGACTTACATAGCGAGTGATAATGAGGTTAACACGGGGGAAATGTTACATTTGTAGCTGCTGATCCCAAGAGGGACGAGTTCTCCAAAGACATTTTTAGAAACTGTTGATCAGGGCCCTTCTGTCCAGAAGAAAACTACAGGTTCCCATTTGCAGGTTTCAGAAAGTATTGCTGATCAAGAATGTTTTCTGGCTCGGCGCCTGTGGCTCAAGTGGCTAAGGCGCCAGCCACATACACCTAAGGTGGCGGGTTCGAATCCAGCCTGGGCCTGCCAAACAACAATGATGGCTCCAACCAAAAAATAGCCGGGCGTTGTGGCAGGCGCCTGTGGTCCCGGCTACTTGGGAGGCAGAGGCAGGAAACTCGCTTCAGCCTAGGAGTTGGAGGTTGCTGTGAGCTGCGATGCCATGGCACTCTACCCAGGGAGAAAGCCTGAGGCCCTGTCTCAAAAAAAAAAAAAAAAATGTTTTCTGACAGATTATTTTCTTGGTAACCTTGCCAGGAATCCTGTCCTTTTCTGCCAAATCAACAGCATCTCTTGAGTGAAAATCAGTTAATGAGAGGAGGAGAGAAGAAGGCCAGGGCCAGCTCCGGGATTGAGTGGCTTACATCCTATTTGAATTTGTTAGGGGTGAAATGAAGGAACAAACTAGCAGATGATCAAAATTAAAGACAGAGTGCACAAGAGAAACTGGAAAGAGGACAAAGGAGAAAGAGTTGGAGGAAATCAGAAAGAGGAGAGAAAGGGAAGAAACCTCGAATGTGTAAAAGCTCAGGGCCCAGCCCTAAGGATAGGAGTGAGGACTGGGACTGTGGCCTTTGAGGAAACCAATCAGCAAAGCCCTGGCAAGCAGATCCAGCCTTACACTCAGGAAACACACAGTCTGTTGTTTGATGCTAGGAGGAGATGGCCACCTGGACAACAAGACCTGATGGAGATGGCGGAGGATGGCTCCGCATCAGATGAGGAGGGGACGGGGAGGGGACTTACACTGAGACCATTTCTGGTCCAGGAAATGAAAAGGCAGCACTTTAAATAAAACTGGTATATTGGCCAGGTGCAGTGGCTCACACCTATAATCCTAGTAGCATTCTGGGAGGCTGAGGTGGGTGGATTGTTTGAGCTCAGGAGTTCAAGAGCAGCCTGAGCATGAGCGAGACTCTGTCTCTACTAAAAACAGAAAAAATAGCTGGGCGTCACGGTGGGCACCTGTAGTCTGAGGTGCTCGGGAGACTGAGGCAAGCAGATAGCTCGAGCCCAAGAGTTTGAGGTTGCTGTGAGCTGTGATGACTCAATGGCACTCTTCCCATATCCAGGGCAACAGAGTGAGACTCTGTCTCAAAAACAAAAACAACAACAACAACAACAAAAAAAACCTTGTAGACTTACCTCCAGGTAGAATGATATGAGGTAGTGGAAATTAGTTGCGGGCACTTAATTTAAATAGTCAAAATTTTAAGTCTAGTGCATATAATCAGTTATTTGCACACATCCCATTTGTTCGCTATCATTTTCTGTTTAAGAAGCTTAGCAATAAACATATGAATAGATGTTCCACATCATTAGGCATGTAAATCAAACCAGGAGATGCCACTTCACATCACCAGGATGGCTGAAATAAAAAAGACAGATAATAACAAGTGTTGGCAAGAATGGACAGAAGCCGGAGCCTCCATACCCTGCTGGTGAGAATGGAAAACAATCCAGCTCCTTTGGAAAACGCTCTGGAAGTTCCCCAAAAGGTTAAGCATAGAGTTACCACACGATTCAGGCATTTCACCTAAGTATACACTCAAGAGAAATGAAAAACATCTCCACACAAAAACTTGTATATGAATGTTCAGAAAGGGCCAAAAGGCAGAAACAATCCAAATGTCCATCACCTTATGAATTGGGAAATAAAATATGGAATATGAATATTACAGAATATTATTCAGTGACAGAAAGACGAAATTCTAACACACGCCTCACTATGGGTAAGCCACAAAGACATTATGCTAAATGAAAAAAGCCAGAGTCACAAGGCCACAATGGAATATTGTATGATTCTATTTACCTGAAACATCTGGAAAAGGCCAAGCTACAGAGACTTAAAGCAGAACCATGATTCCCAGGGGCTGAGGGATTTGGGGGCTGGGGGATGAGAGGGATGCTATGGTCACAGGGTTTCATGAGGGAATTAGGAAGATATTCTAAAATGGTGATGAACTTGTAGAAGTCTATAGCATACTAAAAATCATTGAATTGCAAACGTTGAATATGTGCATTAATTGTATGGTATATGAGTTAGATCTCCTATTTTTAATAGCATTAATTATGTTAGGATGTGAGTTATAGCTCATTAAGCTATTATATTACAAAAGAAAGAGATAGATACTCTTAGCAAGGTGGTGGTTTCAGGGAATTCCTACCAACCACTTAACTGTTATCTAGAGAAGGACTAAAAATTGTCCTTGAGCTAGGCCTGGTGGCGGTGGTTCATGCCTGTTTTCCCAGCACTTTGGGAGGCTGAGGCAGGAAGATTGGTTAATACCAGAAGTTTGATCAACATAACAAGACCTTATCTCTACAAAAAATAGAAAAATTAGGCAGGCGTGAAGTTTCATGCCTATAGTCCCAGTTGCTCAGGAGGCTGAGGGGGGAGGATTGCTTGATTCCAGGAGTTCGAGGTTGCTGTGGAGCTATGATGTTGCTGCTGCACTCTAGCCCAGGCAATGGAGTAAAAAATTGGCTCAGAAAAAGCTTTTTAAAAATTGTCCTTGAGGCTCAGTGTCCATAGCACAGTGGTTATGGCACTAGCCACATACACCAAGGCTGGTGGGTTCAAACCTAGCCTGGGCCAGCTAAATGACTATGATAACTGCAACAAAAAATAGCCAGGCAGGCAGCTGTAGTCCCAGCTACTCAGGAGGCTGAGGCAAGAGAATCGCTTAAGCCCAGGAGTTAGAGGTTGCTGTAAGCTGTGATGCCACAGCACTCTACTGAGGGTGACATAGTGAGACTCTGTCTCAAAAAAAAAAAAATTATCCTTGATTGGGTCTATTTGCTCTCTTATCAAGGATGGAAATGGAAGTAGGGTGACCACTTTGTCCTGATTTGTCTTGGACTTTTCTGGGTTTAACACTGAAAATCCCATCTCCTGGATGCCCCTTGCGGTCCTGGGCAAAGTGGGACAGTTAGTTGTATTAAAGGCAAGGCAACTAGTTACAAAGCTGCCGCCCAGCCTTGATACAACTTGAATGATTTGATAAAGCATTTTAAGAATAAAAGTAATAACTGAGCACTGTGGAAGTCTGTGAGAAACTTGGATTTGAAAAGATAAATTAACATAGAACAAAAGATTTAAATAACCTACCTGCACTTATGGATCGTTTAATCACATACAAAAGGTTGAAGTAGTAACAACGTAGCGTTCTCTGGGATGTGTTTAAAAATGATCCTTTACATGGAGAACATTTTGGAAACGTGTATATGATGCGTCAGAAGCAAAATGGACCTCTTTTCCCTATTCTGTCTGAAGCTATTTTAAAGACACAAGCTTCCCCAGAAATAGTACTTGCCAGTCAGATGATGATGGAAATTGTTCCCAAACTGTGAAGTCTCAAAAGCTCACAGAGATGGTGACAATGTGAGAGGGAAATTTGTTAGAAACACCCACTGTCCTCGATACCTCTTATCCTTGGACACACAGCAAACATTAGGGGACTCAGTTGCCAAGGCAGCTCTGTAAAGACCATTTCTCGGGGCTCCTCTGGGCCTGCGAGGACACCCAGGGAAGCAGGACTCACAGGGGACTCAGGAAATTACCACTCAGCCTCCCATTTAGCTCAAGGGGTAGGTAATAAAGGAAAAGTGCTATGCTGTTTTACAGAGAGCTAACAGTGTGGCCATTTCTCTAGTTCTAAGGATCTGCTCTTTTAAATGAATCAATATGCAAAAAAGGCAGCAAATTCCTCTGTAAATATGCTGCCTATAAAAGCCTGAGGGGTGAGGGAACAATGGGAGTGATGACGGAGTAAGAGGACTCCTGGGAAGAGCGCTTTGTGAGAACACGTTCCTGTTTGCCAGGTAATGAATGACCTTGGGATTTAGAGGACGCTCCCCCTGCCCTGTCTCTGCAAGGCAGGTGGTGGCTCAGAAGCACCTGGATGAACTTTTTTTTTTTTTTTGAGACAGAGCCTCAAGCTGTCCCCCTGGTTAGAGTACCATGGTATCACAGCTCACAGCAACCTCCAACTCCTGGGCACAAGCGAGTCTCCTGCCTCTGCCTCCCAAGTATCTGGGACCACAGGCGCCCGCCACAACGCCCAGCTATTTTTTGGTTGCAGCTGTCATTGTTGTTTGGTGGGCCCGGGCTGGATTCAAACCCACCACCTTAGGTGTATGTGGCTGGCGCCTTAGCCACTTGAGCCACAGGTGCCGAGCCAGATGAACTTTTTTCCATTGCACTTACCACCCCCAAGCCCCATCCCCAGGGGTTCCTACAAGCCCTCCTGAGAGAGAACCATTAAAACATGTCAAGGAAATGAAGGCTAAATACACTTGGACGTCATTGTAAGAATTGTTAAGAGCAAGGAATAATCATTGATAAAACTTGGGTTTGGACCATACCTCAATCAGGTGAAAGACCTCCGAGAAGGAAGAATCTGAAAAGCAAAATGCAGGCCTAGCTGGTGGCTCATGCCTAATATTCCTAGCGCTCTGGGAAGCCAAGGCGGATGGATTGCTTGAGCTCAGGAGTTCTTGAGCACAAGAGTTCAAGACCAGCCTCAGCAAGAGCAAGACACCCATCTCTAATAAAAAGAGAAAAAACTAGCTGGGCATGGTGGCACGTACCTGTAGTCCCAGCTACTTGGGAGGCTGAGGCAAGAAGATTGCTGGAGCCCAAGAGTTTTTAAGTTGCTGTGAGCTGTGAGCTATGAGCCCACAGCACTCTACCCAGGGTAACAAAATGAGACTCCATCTTAAAAAAAAAGAAAAGAAAGAAAGAAAAGGAAAAGCAAAATGCACGTGTTCATTTATTTAATGAATATGTTTTGAACCTCTACTATGTAACAGGAAGTATGGCGGACACCGGGGACACGGGATGAACAAATGCAAAACAGATCCTACCTTCATGGAGATTATAGTCTTGGAGAGGCAGACAGAACCCAATGCTCGCTCAAAACAATGGAAAAGAACATGGCACTAATGGAGGCACGTTGGGAGTGTCACCCGGTCTAGAGTATCAAGGAAAGCTCCTCCAAAGAAGAGTCAGGTAAGCAGAGATCTGGAGAACAAATATGCAGTAGTTGACCAGGCCAAAGGGATTAGGGAGGGAAATATTCCATTACCAGGAAATTAGCAAGTGCAAAGGACGTATGGTGGGAGGAAACATCGGAAGGAGAATGTCATCATGGCTGGATTGAGGTCAACAAGTCAGCAGGTGCCAGACTAGGCAGGGCTTTGTGGACCATGTTAGGAACTTGGCTTTGTACTTTGAAAGCCATGAGGAGTCATTAAGAAATGTTCGGGAAGGGAGTGACATGATCAGATTTACATGTTAAGACGATCACTTGGGCAGCAGAATGGAAAAGAACCAGACAGGGGGCAGTTAGGAGAGAGAGTTTGGCCCAAGTGATTAGTAAACACTGGAAGAAAAATATCGGTTGGAGAGGAATTCAGGGAGTAAAATGGGCAGAACTCGGTGGTAGATTAGACACAGAGCCAGACAGGGAGATGACAAGATTGACTTCCAGGCTTCTGGCTTGTCCAATTAATTTTATGATGGTGACATTCAAAGAGCTAAGAATTCCAGAAATAAAGCAGATTTGGAGGAGATATAATTCTCTTTCGGACACATTGAGTTTGAGGTGCTTTGAGATATTGAGTAGAAACAATTTGAAGGCAATGGTTCGTTGAAGGTCTGTAACCCTTCCCTGTTAATTTTCCCAGAGAGAGAATGCAGTAAGAACATGAATTCAAAGAGAGAGGGAGTTGCTTCTCCCACGGAAACATGCACACCAAGGCTGAGAGATCTTGTCAGAGTAGAGTCTGATTCTGTAGACAGCTGATGGGGCCTGAGACTCTTGCATTTCTGAAGGGCCCCTCCTGATGTCCAAGATGCTGGTCTGGGAGCCACAAGTCTAAAGCCCTAGGTGCCAAGCTCCAGGGGCTGGAAGTTAATTGAGGTTGTTTCTACCATTTCTTAAGGAAAAAGAAAAAGGTCCTTTTCCTCTGTTCATTTTATAGGCTTGAGTAGTTCTGTCTTCACGTTTGATTTTCTGACTTAATAAGTGAAGAGTGTGAGGCAAGAATTTGGCACCGAGGCCTTACAACTTTTTGGATGGTTCTAAAAATGAGTGATATTTAAATGCCTGAGTCACGCTGTTAAGGCAGAGGAACGGGAGAGAGCTCACAATATCTTTGACAGCTATCAGTGCAAGAAAGAGCTTCAGATAAAGAAGAAATCATCTCGGAGAAAATAGGCTGTAGGTTGATAGAGGCACTTGAAGATGCAAAAAGACATCAGTTGAGTGGAATCACTATCGTTCTTAAAATAGTTAAAGCCACAGGATTTAACGCAAGGATAAGGGTAAGAATGCAGAAATTTACTGCCAAAAAGTTCCTTATTCTAACCGAGCAATTGAAAAGGGACAGTGTCTCAAGAGCCGATTGTTCCAAGCTGACAACTGGGGCATGCGATAAGTAATGCTTTTAGTATCCTGCTTGATTTTAAGGGTTTATTTTTGAATGAGATGGAAAGGCCTACAATGGCTAGGGAAATTGAGAACAACGTTTCAAGGCCTTCTTGACATATGACTTGGATTTTGGAAAGGTCTGATGTCTGATGATAACTGAGGACTTTTTTTTTTTTTTAATAAGCTTTCCCTAAAATTCTACAAATCCTGGAAAATTCCTTATTTGTTTAATGATTTGGGATATTATCCACATCATCATAGCTCCGGTTTGGTGTCTTGTTAATATCAATGCCATTCTGTGGAATCACTTAGTTGATAGAAAAAAAGAAGTACCAAATTATTTTTATTCCTAAGAATGTAACTTTGCTTTGGAGGCAATAGTCAGTGTAAAATTCTAAATAAGGAGTTTAAAAGTTAAAATGGCATAGGGGCTCAGCGCCTGTGGCTCAAGCAGCTAAGGTGCCAGCCACATACACCTAAAGTGGCGGGTTCAAATCCAGCCTGGGCCCAACAAACAACAATGATGGCTGCAACCAAAAAATAGCCAGGTGTTGTGATGGGCACCTGTGGTCCCAGCTACTTGGGAGGCAGAGGCAAGAGACTTGCTTGAGCCCCAGAGTTGGAGGTTGCTGTGAGCTGTGATGCCACAGCACTCTACCCAGGGGGACAGCTTAAGGCTCTGTCTCAAAATAAATAAATAAATAAAATGGCAAAGGAAAATAGCTTCTCTCAACTTCTTACTAAGTGATGGGAAAAAAGGAACAATATTTGGGTGGCACCTGTGGCTCAAAGGAGTAGGGCACCGGCCACATATACCGGAGGTAGTGGGTTCAAACCTGGCCCTGACCAAAAACTGCAAAAAAAAAAAGAAAGAAAAAGGAGCAATATTTAAGCAAGATTAAATAATTGTATAATATTGTGAATCTGTAAGGGCAACAAAAATAATTCTCATATTAGTAGGCATGGACTTGGAAAATATGTCTGTATGTGTTCTTTTTGAAAAAAACGATTTGAAGACTTATTCAGTTAAGAGATGAACTGAAATTAAAAACTCAATAACCAGAAAGGTTGTATAAAATGGGCATAAAATATATCCATGTAATTGTAAATATGATTACAAAACAAAAGCAAATATCCAAACTGATCTTGAAAGAAAATATAAAAATAATACTGTTAATTATAATATTTAAATTTGACAATTTTAGATTTTTATAATAAATACAGGGACAAGAGATCCCGAAGGGTCTTTGGGTATCAAAAATTGTTAAATTCCTCAAATTATCAGGAAGAAAAAAATGTACTGATTCTTATCAGACTTGGTAAGTTAAGAGAATTTGTCTCCTGCAGACCTGCATTCTAAGTAATTTTTTTTTTTTGAGGCAGAGCCTCAAACTGTCACCCTGGGTAGAATGCTGTGACATCACAGCTCACAGCAACCTCCAACTCTTAGGCTCAAGTGGGTCTCCTGCCTCTGCCTCTCACATAGCTGGAACTACAGGCACTCACCACAATGCCCAGCTATTTTTTAGTTACAGCTGTCATTATTGTTTGGCAGACTCAGGCTAGATTCAAACCCGCCAGCTTAGGTGTATGTGGCTGGTGCTTTAGCTGCTTGAGTCACAGGCACCGAGCCAACATTTTAAGTCTTTTTAAAAGAAGTTCTTTGGGTGAAGTACACAAGCTTAATTCTGCAGAAAGGAATAAAGAACTTGAGACAAGAAAGATATGTGGATAAATAAAAAAGATTATAAACACACACACACACAGGGTGTCCATAAAGTTCGTCTGCAGTTTTAAATCGCATACTATTTTTTTTATTAAATCATAGCTGTGTACATTAATGCAATCATGGAGTACAATGTGCTGGTTTTACACACAATCTGAAATGCTTTCATCAAACTGGTCAACATAGCCTTCACAGCATTTTCTTAGTTATTGCATTAAGACATTTATATTCTACACCTAGTAAATTTCACATGTACCCTTGTAAGATGCACCATAGGTGTGGTCCCACCAACTACCCTCCCTCCACCCATCCTCCCCCCTCCCCTGCCACTCCCCTTTCCCCTTCTTCTTGGGCTATAATTGGGTTGTAGCTTTCATAAGAAAGCTATAAATTGGTTTCATAGTAAGACTGACTACATTGGATACTTTTTCTTCAATTCTTGAGATACTTTGCTAAGAAGAAATATTTCGCTAGTTATGTTCTAGCTCCATCCATGTAAACATGTAAGAGGTAAAGTTTCCATCTTTCTTTAAACATACTATTTTAAATTGCACATGAACTTTATGGACACCCTGTGTATTATACACACATATACACACACACACATAAAAATAATACTAGCCAGTTTGGGCTTCTATAATAGAATGCCTTAGACTGGCTGGTTTAAAACAACAGACATAGTTGTTTCTCACCATTTTGAATGCTGAAAGTCTAAAATCAGGGTGCTGGCATTGTATGGTTCAGGTGAGGACACCCTTCTGCATTGCAGATAGCTGATTTTACATTGTATCTTCACCTGGTAGGAGAGCTAGAGAGCTTTCTGGGCCCCCTTTTATAAGAGCCCAAGTTTCATCCATGAGGGCTTTATCCTTATGACCTAATCAGTTCCCAAACCCTCTACCTCCTCATACCATCACACTCCGGTTAGGATTTCAGCATACAAATTTGGGGGAAGGACACAAATATTCAGTCCAAAATTCCTCATGTTGAATATATATTGTTGAAAACACTACAGATTTATGTGGACATACTTAATGTTTCTGAACTGTACACTTAAAAAGAGTTAAGATGGTAAATTTCATTGTTTTTATCATAATTAAAAATAAAACAGTAAAAATAAATAACTGTACTGTGTTTAAAGCAAAATAATAACAATGTATTCTTTACACATAAGAAAAAAATATACGACAACAAGAAGATAAGGGGCAAAAGAATGGGTTAAGGAAATCAAACTGTTGTAATACGTAAAATAAGGTAATAAATAAATAAATAAATAAGGATGCTTTTTTTGTATAAGGTAGTAAGGTAATAAATAAGGTTTATTCTCAATAAATAAATTAAGGATGCTTTTTGTAATTTCTAGAAAACCTCACAAACTCATGCAAAACATGGAAGAGGTTAATAGAAAAGATAAAAAGAAATATTAAAAATATGTTCACTTATACTAAGTGGAATATTAAAAATTACTCTATTCCCCAAGAGGAAACAAGGAAGGAAGACACAGATGAACAACAATCAGATAGGAAAAATAGAAAACCTACGCTAAGATGGTAGATTTAAACTCAACCATATAATATCAGTAATTACACTAAACGTAAATGGACTACACAATACAGTTAAAAAGCAGAAATTATTGGTCTGGATTAAAAAGCAATCCCTACTATAAACTATTTGCCAAAAAAATAAAGTATAAAAATACCAACAATATGAAAATAAAAGAGTAGAAAAAGATAGACAGATGCATCATATATATTAGTTATCTATTGCTGCAGAATAAATTATCCCCCCCCCACAAAAGATTGGTTAGAGAAATTAAAGTAGTCCTAAATAAATGAAGAAATAAGTCATGTTCATGAACTGGAGATTTAACATGTCATTCTGCTAAATTGATCTGTAAGCTCAAAGAAACCCCATTTGAGGATTCAATGGCTTTTTTTAAAGAGAGATTGATCAGCTTGTTCTAAAGTTTATATCAAAATACAATGGCACTGCAATTGCCAAAATAACTTTGAAAAAGAACAAAGTTGGAAGACTTACACTATTTCAAGACTTACCCTGTCTGATATAGGTAAAAGGGATAAAAGGCCAGAGTAAAGCCAGGGGAAATTAAGCAACTCTGGATGACAGTGAAAATGTTAATTACAAAACAGAATAAAACCTTTAGTTTATTCATACTGCTATTTTGTAAAGAATTGTGCCAACAACGAGACCCTTTGATAATTTACATTAGACAATCCATGTTGCTACCAACAAGACAGTGTATCCACAATATACTAGAAAATGGATATAAAGTTAGAATGCTCCTAATAGCCTTGAGAGGAAGAAATATGTCAGCAGACATATTGAAAGACAACAGGAGGCAGGCACTGGAGTTAGTTTCAGAAGGGAAACTGACTCTCAGAAATAAAAGTTGGCAAATAGACGGGGATTGATTACAAGTGCAATTACAGAGAAATGAATGGATCATTACTTCCAGAAGAGAGTGGAAACAGGCATGTTCTTTAGGAAGATGTTAAATCCTCATGATTTTATATTGATCCCTGGGATTCAGGAAAGGTACCTCAATTTTCCTGTTGTTCAAGTTCAGGAACATGCCGTGTCATCCTTGACACTTCCCTCTCCTCACCCTCCATAATGAATCATGACCAACGATTATTCATTCTCAGTCAAAAATCGATCTTAAGACTATCTACCTCTCTCCGTCGCCACAGTCCAAGTCACCCCCATCTCTCACCTGGATCTAAATTGTCCCCCTTCTGCTTTCTTGTTCCCTTGCAATCCTCTCTACTCCCTCCTTGACACAGCAGCCTGGGAGATCTTTATCAATGTAAATTAGGTCCGATCACCCTCCTGATTATACCTCTAATTTCTTCTCCTTCCATCTGAAGTCCACAATCTCACAATCTTTAACTAGGACCAGAAAGCCCTAAAATGACCTAGCACCCACCTGCCTTTCCTGATACGAGTTGAGGAGAGAAGGGCCCTCCTCTGTTGTGTTAACTGTGTTATCTCAGTGGCTAGTACCTTGGGGCATCATAGGTACCCAATAGAGGTTTGTTGAATGAATGAGCAAACGTTAGTTATTTCCACTTTTAGAGCCAAAAAGTATTAGCACGCATTTCTTGAGGGAGATTGCCTTGCCAGGAAATCAGAGCCCTTTCCTTAACAAATGATGAAATATGTTAACTTTAAAAATACATGTTTTCACAGCGCAATGTAAAGACAGGATGTTGGGCAGAACGTAACATGTGCAGCCTATAAGCAAAGAAGGAAAAGTACAGGAAACACTAGATTGGGGGCATCAGGAAGGCAGAGAGAGTCATGTGAAAATTAAACTATGGGTAAAGAAGGGGGGAGACAGGAAAAATGTTAAAAAAAGAAAAAGCCCAACAACAGCACAAGACCATAAAAAAAAAAAAGTATAACAGCATATACCTTGTAAGAAGCAGCAGACAGATCGGGTGTCATGGCTCACTCCTGTAATCCCACTATTTTGGGAGGCTGAAACAGGAGGATCACTTGAGCTCAGGAGTTCAAGATCAGCCTGAGCAACACAGTGAAACTCTGACTCTATAAAAAACCTAAGCAATAGAAAGTCAGCCACGTGCCATGGCACACACCTGCAGTACCTGCTCCTCGGGAGACTGAGGTGGGAGAATCTCTTGAGTGTAGGAGTCTGTGGCTGCAGGGAGCTGTGATTGTGTCACTGCACTCCAGCTTTAGTGACAAAGCAAGACCCTGTCCCCAAAAGCTAAATAAATAAGAAGCAGATGGAGTCAGCAGGATCCCAGAAGGAAAACACTCATCTTTTTATGTAGTTTGCAAAGGAGTCTTTGGAATCTCAGTGGTATACACAACAGCAAGGAAATGCTGCTCTAGGAGTTAATGGTCAGTGGGCAGGACAGTGGACCCAGTAAGACAGTCAGCAGGAGATGGAGGACTCGGGACCCCAGACAAGGGAATTGCAGACCTGGCCACCCCTGGTTAGTCACCTATTACCAATTCCTGTATAGGGAGAAATCAATCTTTTAAACAAGATGCATTTGCTTGTAGTATGACTTTGACTGCTAGTACTGACTACGTGAAACTCGAATTTGATGGATGGTGATTAATAAATTTTTCTCAAATAATTCCTTTAGGTTGTTTACCTCAGCTAAAAAAAAAAAAAAAAAACCTGGTCATTTTTTTGTCATATCTGGTGGTATCAGCATTAGCCGCACTCACAGCCAAGTCCGGTGGGCTGGCTAGTGTCAGAACAGTCCTGGGGAGATGGGGGGAGCCCTGACACCCAGAGGCTGCTGAGGAGGAGCTGAGTTAGCCTCTCTCTTGAGGGCCCTCAAACTAGGTCCCATGGTGCCCGCCTGCACGTTGCCTTCTCCCGCAGGCCTGGAACGTTTTTCATCCATTTCTCCTGGCTCAATATCCACCTGTTCAGCTCTCTCCTGTGTCTGCTGCTGTTCTGTGCACACACATACACACACGCGCCTCTCATCTCCCCCCTTTCCGTCAGCTGTCATTCTCCATTAGGACGTCTGTTTGGTCTCTTTCTGTTTCTCTCGCTTTTTTCAGCTTGGAATGTAAGAATAATTTTTTAGTATTCAGAAAAAAGAAAAAAAAAACTGTCACTCAGGTACGCTCAGCAAGCCAAGAACTCTACCTGTTCCCTTCAAGGTCACACACGTAGGTCACCACCGGGGACCAGTCGAAAGCCTCCGGCTCCTTCTTCAGCCACTTCTGCAGCTCTTGCAGGTTCTGGTCCGTGTAGTCGGTGACAATGATCTCCTTGAAGGATTCACAAGCAGAGAGGAGCTGATAGATGGTGGGGCCCGAGCCGATGTCAATCAGGAGGTCTCCCTTCACACCATCTGGGGAGGAGGAGGGGGTGAGCAAGGGGCAGGGCAGGGGGGGGCAGCATCAGAGCTCAATTGACATTTTCTTCCCTGGGATTACACTGGAGACCCCCAAAGACAGGGGGCCACCACTCTACTTACAACTCTTCCCTCAAATTCTTTATTTTTAAACATCTTTTAAGAAAACTGTAATTTACATCACAGAAGTGTGTATCAAAAAAAATACGGGCTCAGCACCTATGGCTCAAGTGGCTAAGGCACCAGCCACGTACGCCCAAGGTGGCAGGTTCAAATCCAGCCCAGGCCCACCAAACAACAATGACGGCTGCAACCAACAAAATAGCTGGGCGTTTTGGCGGGCACCTGTGGTCCCAGCTACTTGGGAGGCCGAGGCAGGAGACTCACTTGAGCCCAGGAGTAGGAGGTTGCTATGAGCTGTATGCCATGGCACTTTACCCAGGGGGATAGCTTGAGGCTCCATCTCAAAAAAAAAAAAAAAAAAAAGATTATTTGAAATTCCAAACTTATAAATGATTTAAATATAAACCATA
>CAUYQV010132876.1:0-50999 GCA_963574575.1 Galagoides demidoff
AAGGAGATTGTGGGGATCATGCCTATGATTTATCCTATCAGGGTACATGTGAATTTGTCTAAAGGTTGAATATAAATGTCTTAACACAACAATTATGAGAAAGACATGATGGCTATGTTAGCCAGTTGGATGAGAGTTTTCCAAACTGTATATGGAAGCAACACACTGTATCCTATGATAGAATTAATGTACACAATTATGATCCAATAAAAAAAAGATAAAAAAAATTTATCTAGTATCTATAATCTGCCAGATACAGATGAATCAGATATTGCCACTGCCCTCAAGGAGCTTACAGTCCAACTGAGAGTAAAGACACAAATTCAATAACTACTACATGTTGAATACTAATACTGGCCAGCCACTTCTCAAAATGTCTAATATATATTAACTCTTCAAACACCCCCCATAATATATAAGGCTGATATTCTTAGCATCCCCATTTTATAGATAAAAGAAACTGAGACACAAAGAATTTAACCTACTTTCCCAAGTCAGACAGCTAATAAATGGTGGAAGAAGGATCTAATTCTGAGCATTCTTTTTGTTAGATAATTTTTTTTTATTAAATCATAGCTGTGTACATTAATGTAATCATGGGGTACAATGTGCTGGTTTTACATACAATTTGAAATGCTTTCATCAAACTAGTCAACATAGCCTTCACGGTGTTTTCTTAGTTATTGTGTTAAGACATTTATATTCTACACCTAGTAAATTTCACATGTACCCTTGTAAGATGCACGATAGGTGTGTCCACCAATTACTATCCCTCCACCCATCCTCCCCCTTCCCCTCCCCTCCCACTCCCCTTTCTCCTCCGTTTTGGGCTATAATTGGGTTATAGCTTTCATAAAAAAGCTATAAATTAGTTTCATAGTAGGACTGAGTACGCTGGATACCTTTTCTTCCATTCTTGAGATACTGTGCTAAGAAGAATATGTTCCAGCTCCATCCATGTAACCCGAGCATTCTAACTCTAAATCCTGTGTTTACCTGGGCCACATTGCCTCTTGTAAGAACAATTAAGAAATGCCAAGTATCACATAGCACTATGGACACATGGTTTGAGGAGCTATCTTCTAAGTCGGGAAGAAATTTAACAATGAGAAGATAACATCTACTCTGGGTTTGGATTGTTTTTTAATAGACATTATTTTGTTAGAGCAGTTTTAGGTCCACAGCAAAATTGAGCAAAAGGCCCAGAGATTCTCCATATAATCCCTGTCCCCACACATCCACCCCCTCCTCCATGATCAGCCCCCCACCAGAGTGATGCCTTCGTTACAACTGAGGAACCTGCTGGACGCAGCCTCATCACCCAGAGCAGGCGGTTCACATTAAGGTTCTTGGCATTGTACATTCTATGCATCTGGACGAGTTTATGAACACAGGTACCTGCCATGATAACATCATCCTCTGTGCTCTACCTATTTGTTCCTCCCTTTCACCCCTCCCCTGGCAACAACTGATCTCTTCACTATCTCCATAGTTTTTCCAGAATGTAGCATGCATGTATTTGAAATTATACAGCATGCAACCTTTCCAGATTTGCTTCGTTCTCTTAGTAATATGCCCTGAGGTTTCCTCCTTGTCTTTCTATAGCTTGTTGATAGGTCATTCTGATGAGTACTAAACAATATTCCATCATCTGGATATACCATAGTTTATATATCCATTCACCTACTAGGGCAGTTCTGCTTGCTTTCCAGGTTTAGCAACTATATAAAGCAAAAAAAAGCTTCCATAAACAACCATGTGCAAGTTTTGGTCCTCTGGACCAATTCTAAGTAGCACAATTGTAGGGTCATGGGGTAAGAATATGTTTCGTTTGATAAGAAACCATCAAATGGTTTTCCCAAAGTGAATGAAATGTAATGTGGGGAATCTTTTCCTGGGCTTATTTGTCATATGTATAAATTTGTCATATGGTGAAATTTTTGTTAAGTTCTCATTGTTAAGAGTTTTAAGAGCCCTGTGTATATGTCATTAATTTTATTTATTTATTTGTATTGATAAAAATAAGCCATTTACTTATTAGAAAGAGGCAGAGTGCAGTGGCATCTGCAGGCAGGCAGGCTTTGCTCTATGTGTCTGGTCTCGTGCACCGCACAGCTAGAATATGTTCCCTGTTAACCTTATGGACTTACTCTTCATCTGCAAAGTGGACTAGTACCATAAACTAGTATAGTACTAAGTACTAGTATAGATGTTCTAGGCACAAAAGATGGCACAGAATCCTTGATAAACATTATCCTATAGAAGCTGGATTGTTTATACTCTCACAGGATCAATCCTGAAGACACAGAATTCCCCAAATTCACAGACACAGAAATGCTTCTTCAGGCTCCTGAATTTTCCCATTCATATGCTTCTGAAGTCAGGAATGTCCTATGGTCAGCTTGACAGAGAAACACCTTTGTGTCTTCCGGTAAGGTTCTTTTTTTACATAAGAGCAACTTTTGCCAGTAGCTGGAGAACTTAGCAAAATCTGTTCTTGAACCATTCTTCCTTGTTTCTGTACAAACCACATAGAGGAAAGCCACAGCTGAATCCAACTCCCCACTCCTTAATAACCCTGCAGTTACTATTTTCTGGCAGAGCTTTCTTAGATGGCTTTCACATTCACTTTATTATTGTCATCAGCCACACCAGCTGACTTTCTTCCGATGCCTTCCCCACCCCCCCACCAAAGAAACAAAGCTTTATTAATTCAAAAGGGCGGTATCAGCAGCACAAAATATTGAGGATGTAGGGAATAGCTGGCTCATTAATTAACCAAATGACTTCCTGTACGGTGCCTGAAATTCAGATACTAACTTTGACAAAATCACGATTTACCAAATATCATGGGCTTTTGAAAGTGGCCCACAAATTAGTGACACTGTGAATATCCAACTCTGTAGCTAGAGCTTTAGGCCTATGTTTTGTAGAACATTAAGTCCGTGTGTTACTCTCTGAATACTTATGTGGTAGTGAAATAGACCCAGCAATATAGAAGCCTTCTCAGTAATTCACAGAGCACGTGAGCATATAAACATCTCCCAAATCCTGCACTCACTGAATCTACTTACTATTACATAAGCCAGTACAGCGCAAGCACATTTGACTTTGGAAGTCCTATAAACATTGTTATTAGCACCTATTAATATCTTGTAGCCTTGGTATTCCTCACAGCAATCTCTTTTAAACAATAAGCACACTACATCAAAGAGCACAAAAGAACCAGCTGTTCCCACTCTAACACACAATGCCTGAACAATTTTTAATTCATTTATCCAGCAAACGTTTACTAGTAATCAATAATAAATAAAAGCAAAATTGTTTATTCCCATGGTTCAGTGTAAGCACCGTTCACTCCCTTGTCCTCAGGGTCTTCACAGACCCAGTGACAGCGCCTTTGAGAGACCACCACATGCAACTTTGTGGGTAAATTAAGGCCCATATTTTAGCTGCCAATGAGGTGAACGTCATGGGAGGAGAACTCTTCCTGGCATTTTCTGAAGTTTATCTTTCCACTTGTTGTGGTGCTGGCTGTTATTCCACTGTGTCTCTTAAGTCGCTTCTCATGATGCCGTAGGTGTTTGGAACATTGAAAGGAATGAAACATTTTCATCATGAGAATAGTCAGTGTGTTTATTCAATATATTCAACTCCCGTGTGAAATATCTCATATTGCAGTGTTTGCATTTGATATGCGCACTTTACCTGGTCAGTTTTTTTCAAGATGAAAGTAGCTCGATTATTTGCGTCTTTTACTTCTAATGACACTACCTTAGAGAGGTTTGCTAAGAGAGATTGCTCATCTCCAATCATTTTTCTCTTCCTTCCTACTTTCTGACTGTCTCCATTGACCTAGAGTTTCACGCTGTCCTGGTTATGTTTCCCTTTTTTTGTGTTTTTATTTCAGGGTGTCTCTGAGGTCTGGTAAGGAGTTTAGCCGTTTTTCTAGTTTTTGAAATAATTAGTCATTTAATTAACTGATCAACTTTACAACATTAAATACAATTTTAATAAACATTTCCAGTTCAGTTAGGTGACATATTTAAGGTTACTCGTATAAATTCTAAGCTTAGTCTCAAATTTTTTTAATAAATACATCCTAGAAAATTATACTACTCATATAAATTGCTATTGCTTAAATACCACGGGTTGCCCAATTTATAAATTGAAGGCATGATTATATTATGCTATTTTCTAGATATTTACATGAAAATAAGGACAAAATAAAAGTTAAGGCAACTTTCATAAATCTTTATTATACTCACAGTTATTAATAATTGGTGATGTTCATTTAATATTTATTACATGCCAAGCATTGTATTAAGCATTTCACACGTCAGATCACATTTAATCCTCATAGGAATCTCTTATATAAGCACCATTACAATATCTATTTTACAGGTAAGAGAACTGAAAATGAGGAAGGTCAAGTAACTGGATCAAGGTCATTCTGCTGTTAAACACAGAGGCAGGGCTCAGCCTCAGATCTTTCTGACTGCTGGGCTTTCCCTTTTCACCGCTATACTTTGCTGCCTCTAGAAAATGTCAATCTACTCTTTTTTTTTTCTTTTTTTCTTTTTTTGCAGTTTTTGGCCAGGGCTGGGTTTGAATCTGTCCCCTCTGGCATATGGGGCTGGCACCCTACTCCTTTGAGCCACAGGCACCGCCCATCAATCTACTCTTTATATGCTACACATAGCAAAGAGTAAATAAGAGATTTAGGGGAGACTATGGTAACTAGGGGAGTATTCAGGAAGAAAGGTGAAAATTTAGGGAAAGAATTTGGGTGGTAATGAGGTAAACCAAGAAAATCCTTTTCAATTATTTTGCAACTCCAAACCATCATTTAATGTCTTAGAATTCGTGGCTCCCATATGTTATATGAAATTAATGCATCTTTCACAGTCAATATAAAAACTGTGTGTGAAAAAAGGGAAATTAGGAAAACTCAGAAGATGCCCAATATTACTTTCAACGTGGCTCTCCAATGTGACGCATAGCATTCAATACTATGAAAAATGCTTTGGGACACTAATTCTGTTTTCATTAATTAATCAACAAACATATTTCACTATAATAATTTAAATTATTCTGAGAAGTCCAAGGTGTTAAATAACTTACAGTCAGAAAAAAAGGGTTCTACCCTGGGATAAAGTGTGAGGGATTAAAAAAAATACTCAATTCAATTTTGTCTACTTCTACCTCAGCTTGCAGAGAATTCAAAATAAGATTAGAAACCAGAAGGTAATTTATCACCCAAGGGAAAGGAGCCTGTCTGTGACATTAAATTATGGGACAGGAACTTTGCATGGGAACTCTTTCCGCAGAGCAGTCCTGGCCAGATCTTAGTCTGAAGTGATCTGTCAACCAAGAAAATAATTGTAAATACAATGAACGCCTTTGGTCTGGACTCCCGTTTTTCACTCCACCCAGTTCCCTAGCACTCCCTGAGCATCAGATCTTTCATGCTTCAGCTGATTTCTCCATTGTTCTCCCCCATACGTGCCTAGGATCCCTTCACATCTGAAATCACCTCAACTTCTATACCTGATCATTCTTCCAGGAACATCACAGAATTTGAAAAACCAACATCCCCCTCCTTCAATCTTCACAAGCAGCTACATCCAGTACCTCATAACTCAGCACTTAGCAGTAGTAAAGCTGTTGACTATTTCGCTGTGATTATATGAGTGTAACACGCTCTCTCCACCCAGTTTGAGACCCAGGAGGCTGGCTGCCACAGTATATCTTACAGCGTATCCCTCACAATTGACTCAGGAAGTTAATGGATTAACATTTGTGGTGAGATCATAAAGGAAGGTTTTGAAAGATATTATACTTCTCACAAAATACAGAATTTTCACCATTCTTTGGGAGAATTCTAGGAGTATGCCAAAACAGATCTTATCTGGAATTGGGTCATTGGTGTTTAGCAGTTGTGAAATACGCATCTTTTAAATAGCCACATTCTACCTTGCTGGCTGTAGAAAAGAGTCAATATCAATGCCTCCCTAGATGTTAGTATTTTATTCTTGAAGAAGGTAGCAAGAAAGGGAATAATCACCACTTGCTCCAGTACCCACCACTGTCTTTTTTTTTTTTTTTTTTTTTTTACATCTTGCCAGTATAAGGCAAAGAGCCAGATAGAGAAAAGCTGCTAGATGTTAGGATGTCAGCTAATTAAACTTTGGAAGAAATTTTGACCCTCAAGTCTGAAAAATGGATACTAAAAATGTGAAGCCAGAGATTCTCCAGAAACAAATCAGGAAGGCTCTACGTGAGTAACTCAATGGATCCGACTATAATCTTTAGTGGAAGGACAAACCTGGGTAAGTCAGTACAGATGCCACACAAATATCACCAAACGGGGAATGCTAAGCCGACAAGAATCTGGATTTACTAGTCAATAATGAAGGCATCTTGGAAGGACCCCAGCTCCTGCCTCCAGCTGGCTTACAACTTCCTCATGAGCTTCTCCCACCTAAAAGTTTAACAAAATGAAATGTATGATAAAAAAAAAAATAAGGATTTAGCTTTCAAATTGTTACATAATTATGCTCACACAATCCAAATAATTCTCATCAGTCTGAAATTCCTCAGAGACCCAACTGAATATATTGCAAACACTCTATGTTGTAAAGCCCATGTTTCCTGGTAATAAAATTGCTGCAATAAACGTTTGGGTTTTTTTCCATTTTTAGAACCATTTTGAACAACCTGTTTCTAATGTATTTTATTAGCTTCCTCAAAGTCTTCCAATGAATGACAAACCCCCCAGTGCTTTGTCTGAGTGGCTGACATTAAACCGTAACGATGCTTTGCAGTATGCCGTCTTCCTACTGCCAAGTAAGAGCTTTCTGTTACATTCCCCGCATTAAACCTCTCCCTGAAATACCTCCTATAATTTACAGGCAACTAATAAAGTGAGATTATCTCTCTTGACCCCAAGTTACCACAGCATGAGCCAACAGGGATGGTGAACACCAGTCATGCTTTCATTTTAAAGACAACTTGCTTCCTTAGATCAAAAAATCACGTTCAAATCAGTCTTTGAACAACCAGCCACAAACTCCTCCCTGAGTCCTTGGGTGGTCTGGTAACAGCACATTCATTGATAAGAGTTTCTGCTTGGTAATCAAACACTATGTCATTTTATAAAGAGCTTTTTGCATGTAGAAGGACTGCAGCAGTTCTGTAATTGAACATTAAGAAAGTATGTCTACTTCCATCAGAAGCATTCTGCATGCATGAGTGAAAAGTTGCTCCACTGGTATAGTTTCAAAAAAGAAAATTTTAACAAGTTCTGCTTTTTACTCCTCTTTAAAACTCAATTATGAAACAATAAAAATGATACACAATCTCCTGCATTAATTTTAAACTGATAGGGTAGACTATTCCCAATTGCTTAAAAAAATAACATATTTCAAATAAAATCCTCCAGAAAACTCAAAAAGCTCCTTTGGTCCCCGGGGTATCAGTCCTCCCCAGGAGTTTTCCCTCTGTTCTCCACTTTCTGTGTTCGATGTTTAGAGCTAATAAGCCATAAGAAATAGTATGTTAACTAGATCACATTCACCATATTATTAAATCACACAACCATATTAAGAAATATCATTGCTATTCACATTTTATAAATGAATCGACAGAGGTTCAGAGAAGTCAGTCAACTTGATCATAAATTTAGTGAGTACTGTAACTACAGTTCAGTTTCAGGTCCTAATTCTAAATCCTGCACCCCTCAGCACTCTGCTAAGCCATCTCTTTAATGTTTCCCTGTCTGTACTAAAGGAATCCAATCTCATCATACATTTACAACTCAGCGAGTTATATTAACTAAGAAAATATTTCCTGGAAAATTATCCTGAAAAATGCCTTAGGTCACCAAATCATAGGCTAACCCCAAATAAAACTACCCACAATGGATTTATTGTTAATCCTTTACAAGTTTTACATAATTCACTGAAACAGAGAAAGTGGGCTTGATTGCTTTCCATAAATGATATGAGCATGCCTATCACTATTCTAAACCACTGTTACAGACCCACAAGACTTCCCTTTAGAGACCCGTTCTCAACTACCCCACTCAGAGTTTGCCCCCAGTGGATGAAAACTTAACTATTTCTATGCTGCTTTCTCGGTTTGCATTCTATAGCAATTGATTCCTAATTCAGAAAAAAAAAAATTATATTTTATGTTTCATCTGCTCATGTCTATCATGTAGTCTATTTATAAATATAGCAGATTTTTAAAGCCAGTAAATATACAAAGACATAAACCGAAAGGGGAAAAAAAATGAAGGATGGGAAAAAAAGATAGAATAAAAAATAACTACATGAATAACATACACTAAAAATGCAAGAGGAATTCAAAGATCATGGGCCCTTCCTGGGGCTCTGCTGGTCAAGGGTTATTAACTTGAACAAGAAAACCACAGAGAATTCACAAAGTCAAACATTCCTGTGAGCTACATGGACCAGCAGGAAGGTGCTAGGAAAAAATCCTCTTTTTGTCTTTCCACTCACAATCAAGAGATCATGCAACACACAGTGTTTCTGTTATCTGTAAAGAAAGACAATCACTCTCAAACTGATGAGATATCAGAGTAAGACAGCAAACCCTTCTCATCCTGCAGGCTTCAAGCAACAGCACCGTTTCTAAATTATCTAATGTCTTGTGGAACTGCATAGTTTTCCCTCATTTTAATTTCAGTTTGTTTATTTTTTAATCACACCTGCACTTTCAGAAACTCTCAGAGCAAACATTTGTCTGTCCTTAAAGCAAGGTTTCCCAGCTGTCGGAACAGGCCCCGGGTGCATCAGCGGCTCCAAGGTGGAAATGAAATGGCCACAAATGGTCAGACGTGACTTTCCCTGCTTTTTACAAGATGCTTCGTTTTATTGGTGGCGATATTTATTTCTTCTTGAATACATTTTTTTCTTTTGTTTTACCCTTTTTAATCATCATTTTCATTTTTGACGCAGTGTTTTTCTGAAGTAAAAATATGGGGAGTTATGTTTTATTTGCTCTTTTAAAAATCTGTTTTCTTTTGTTTTACAAATAAGGTCCTTAAATTTCAAAATCCAAGAGCTGGATTTCCTGAGGTGAGAACAGATCTGTGAGAGTCAACTGTTTGACTACAGATTTTGAAAGGATTTACTGCAGTTATGGGCCAGGTAACAACACACAAGGCTGAGGTGGAAGCTTCTCTCCTGGTTCACTCCGTCCACTGCTGAGGGAAACCAGGAATTTTGGTAAGTGTATTTGAGGAGATGAGCGTGGAAGCCTACAGCAACTTCCTCTGAGGGAAAATCTTGGAGAACTCTTCACCTTGTAACTCATGTATTTTAAATTAGACTTCTAGTTGTGTTTTGATTCAATTTTTCCATTAGATTTTCAGTAATTTTGTCAGCTTGCATTTTTTATATTATTATTCCATTCTAATTTTGTTAAACATATTTTTAAAATTAACAACTTTCTGACTAAGACAACCACTTAAAGGATAAGACTGTCCTGGGTCATGAATCATACTCTTTTTTGTTTTTTTCTTATCTTTATCTTTCTTTTTTTTTTTTTTTAATCATCATTCACAGTCTGTGAACTCAAGGAGGAAATGCTACAAACCAATTACCTGCCAAATTCTAGGAAGTGGGACACATCTTCACAAGGCTCCTAACCAAGTCTTCAAGAAGAGTCAGCACTAGTCTAAGTGGAAGCCTTTCTTCTTTACAAAGAATCCAGATCTTTGAAGGAAAGAGAGTAGAATGAGGGATGTCTATGGGCACACAAGGAGAAAACCTTTGAGGAAAGTATGGTGACCCATGCCAATCCATTTTCTTTCTGACTAAAAAGGGTCATGTGAAGGATTTGAACATGACACCAGGGCTCTAGCAAATGGCCTCTTGTCCTGCCTTGAGGGTCTAATGTAAGGACAGGTGGTGGATATTCACCCTGAATTGGGTGATGAAGATGTATAGTTCTTACTTCATACACTATAGCTAAGAGAACATTCTAAGAATATACATATAACTCTGTAAGGAGCACTACCTAACACTAATATGGGGAGAAAGTTCTAAAGGAACAAAAATGATACTGTTTCTTAGTGTCAGAAACCAAATCTCTATTTAATTCACAGTCTGCATAAGGGCAACAGGTGTATGGGTGTGGGGGTGTGTGTGTGCGCGCGCACACGCGTGTGTGAAAGAGAGAGGGAGAGGAGAAGAGGGGAGAAGAGAGGGGATAGAGAAAAAAATACTGAATATTCTAGTATAAAAAATATGACTTGTAAAATTGAAATTTATTAATGGTCAAAAACAGTCTACAACAGTTGCAAATGCAAACTCATCAAATCTACTCTGGCCTCTTCATTTGAAAGATAAATGGAGGTACAGTAATGAATGCTTTGATGTATTTCTTAACTAACTTCCTGCCTCATAATGAGACTAAGTAAATGCTACAAAACCACAAATACAAATTATTCAAAAGATATTGTAAATTTATCTTAAAAGCTTGCAGGTACCAAAATTATTTGATGCCCTAATCTATGCCATTTCCTGAAAAACAATGGAATCAATGCTTCATGAGACCCTGATTACAAGCTTATTAAAACATTGATGACCCACCAGATATAAACTCCAGGGCATGCAAAGTTTCCAAAGCACAGCTTCTGAAAACAGTATCAGGTCTCAATGAATGTTTGGAGGAGTATGAAGCTCTCAAAGCTTTTGTTTTATTGAAGAGATATCAGGTTCCAGATAAATAAAATCTTAGGAAGGCAAAAGGCAAGTCTTTTAGCCTGTTGACAACTAAAGATAGAAAAAAAGGAGAGATGGAAATCAAATGACAGAGAGGGACAGCAACAGAGGCCGAGAGACAGAGACGACACACCAGGTTCCTTCCGCTTCTCGGTTTCTGTAATGGCTGATCATTATACCACAAAGAACTCTGAACACAAGATTGTCTAATTTTTTGAAAAAAGGCTGATCTGTCCTTATGTAATCACATTCAAACACAACAAGCAAAAACTGGCCAGAGTATTAACATACCATCCTAACTGTGCTGCCTCCACATGGCTCTCCTTAAATTGAGGTGACTTATTAAAACTGTAATGGCTAATCTTCTGCAAATAAATGTGAAATTAACTTCCAAATCACAGTAACGTGATTACAGCTCATATTGTAGTTGTCCTTTATGGGCAACTTATGCTTTATGTTTTATATTATTAAACCCTTAAATAATTTATTTGCTATCAAATAACATCCTCATTAGAGGCTGCAAAGAAGGAAACACAATGTGACTATGGAGAAATGTGGGAGGAAAAATATGCCAGGGGCTTTTTTGATATGAAATAGGATAAGTAAAATAAGGTCCTGAAAGTTCCCCTCCATTTCCCAGCTCAGGAAATACAGAAGTTTGGTGACACCCAAGCACGTTGAGGGTGGATCTTTAAGGATCCTACTTGTTTGAACATTAGCAGTAGAAGTGCTTCCATCTAAACAGCTATACAATGGTTTTCTCAAGAACGGTAGACAATGAGCATTTTGTAAGATGCCAAGGCAACTGCATTACAGACAGGAGCTCCACATTTTACAATCACTCACAAGGCAATTGGAATTTGAAAATAAAACAAACCAAGGCCTTTTCTCCATTACCAAACACATTTCTAAGCTGTATTGTTGAAAAGAAGAATGTGGTTGAATAAAAAGTCCAAAGCCTGGAAGTGACTTGGGGTTTAAAGCACTTCACAGATGCTCTCAAAATAAGGATGTTTAAAGCTTGTTTTCACAGGGAAGAGAATTTGGGCATCTGCATAATCTCATCTAAGCACAATACCTAGAGGGCTCATTGCTTTCCAGAGACGTGGAATCATTTAGTAGTTTCACAACTCCAACACAGCTCCTAATCCATTGTATATCACAGTAAAACCCAACCAAGACCACAGATACGTCCAAGGTGCAAATCCACAGAAACAAAACTAATCCCTTTCTCAAAGCTCAGAAGTGGATAGATGATGCCTTTAATGACACAGATTATTTGGGGAGGCTGACTTGTAAAAGCCTACTTTTTAATAACTAAGGGAAGTTTCTATAGAACAGCATAAAATGTTGAGATATCCTAAAATTTTTACCCTGTATGTTTTACCTCTTCAAATAATACATTACTCCAGCTATAAACCATATGGCAGAGTGAAAACACTATGAATTAGGAGGCAGGTAGGTCCAGATGCACCATTTCTAATATTTTGACTTTGCCAGTTACCAATGATGGCTTTAGACAAACCTATGATCTCTTGACACTTTTGTTTCTTTTTTGTTGTTATTAAAATAAAAAAGCAATAGATAGAACACATACATCGTAGTTACTGGGTAGATTAAGTGACCTGACAGCATGGTTTATGAATATAGCACTCATTTATTTCCACTATTTAGTTCTACCCAGAAAATATTAAATATTTCCAGAAACAGAAAGAGCACTAGATTGAGAATGACAATATTTGGATTTTATTTTTATTCCTTTGTGGCTCTGTGTTATCTTAAGTCAGTCTTGCTCAAGACAAATAAGTGTCCCCTACAAATGGAAGAAGCCCACTCCATTTAACCTGCCACCACGTGGCTGACTGTCCTCCCAAACATGCAGCCTTAAAACAATCCATTTTTCTCTGGAAAACTAGAAACCCCATAGTGGTTCTGGACAGTCTATAGTTGTATCCTTAATCAAAATGTCCAGTTATAAACAAAAGGCAATTACAGTACAATGGAAAGATCCTGATGGACTTATATAGACCGGTACTATTACTTAGCTATAATAGTAGCCAATGTTTTAATCTACCTTAATGGCCACTAACTCCTAATAATACCAATATCTTGAGTTGTCGTAAAGACTGAGTAAGAAAACATATATGAGGTTGGACAATTAAGTTCATGAACGAATCCCAGAAAAGGTGCAACATACCTCCTTGCAGAATATCACTATGGTCACCTTCAACGTAGTCCCCTGGGCAGGCTGGTGACCACAGTGATGTTCTGGGATAAGTTCATAAACATAATTATGCAACTCCATATGATATACTAAGTCCATTTACACCTGGGAGATGCTCAGTATGCAGAAATAGTGATGATGAAGAGGATGGCAAGTAGTAAGGGCCAACTGGAAAATTACTGGAACCTTACGCAGGAGGAGTTACATGATTGAGAAATAAAAATATCACTTATCATGAAAAGACGGCTAAGATGGAAAGAATAGTAGAAGAAAAAGAAATACGTGCATTAGCTTGGTTGCTAGAGTTTCTCAGTTGCTGTGGGTTGAGTGACTGCTTCACCAACTGATTTCTACTTATTTTTATTTAAATGGCTTGATTTTGTGGCTATTCTCACACTTTCCCCCAAATTCTGTATACAGGTCTGTGCTGCTGGTTGTTAAATTTACCATTTTATCCATAGATCTCAAAATCATAAGGCAACATTGAGATGAACGTTAAGGAAGCACGTTGCCAGTGATGGACAGGTGGCTTCTATTCCTTGTACCGCACCTGCATGCAGCCTTTGGGTGGGAATATGGGTTTTCTAATCTAGTTGGGTAAGGCATCCTGGTTTTTGGTTTGATGTCTGGTTTGTGATATATTAGACTATCTTTGCTTCATTGGAGAAGTAATGAGATAGATACGGCAGGCCCAGACGTGTAATGAAGTAGCGATATTTGTATGTTTCCTAACTCAACTTTTCTCAGAGAATTGGCTCCTGTAGGCACAACTAGGGGATCAGCAGACTTCATCTCCACCCCTTTGAGCACATATCACCCCAGGAGACACAGGCAGGTGAACTAAACCAAGATACTCATTGTCTCTCCTACTCATTTGTAATTTGACCATAGAGTTTGAGTTACATCAATGGTCAGACCTTGGGATTTCATGAACAACTTCTGTTGCAGCCACTAGAACTTTCCAAGCACTTGCCTGTTCATCTTTTCCTAGAATTTTTGGGATTTGTGTCCTTCCTAATTAATGTCCCACTATCTAACCTAATTAGGTCAAATTACTATTAGTTATAACTGTAATTAATTGTACAAATATTAATACATTACTTTTACTCAAATTGAAATTATAATCTGACTTAGAATCTTGTAATATGCAAAAGACAGTCATGGGAGATAGGCTGCACTGACCAACAGCCAACCTCTACATTATCAATCAGTATAATCACTCAAAGTCAATTTTTAAAATTTTTCATTTAAGTATATGACAAATATTGTCTTTTTTTAAAAAAAGAGTTTTACTTGTTAATTTTGGTTTGGGGAGCATTTTTGCTATAGCAAACTAAAAGTTAAACCCACCATTTTAATAGAATTAACTAACAAGGCTGGGGGAGGGGACAGGGCTCACGACTATAATCTAAGCACTCTGGGTGGCTGATATGTGTGGATCGCGTGAGCTCAGGAACTGGAGACCAGCCTGAGCAAGAGTGAGATCCTGTCTCTACTAAAAAGAGAAAAAACTGAGGCAAGATGATTGCTTTAGCCTAAGAACTTGAGGTCACCATGAGCTATGATACCCCAGCACTCTACGCAGGGTGCCAGAGTGAGAGTCTGGAGTCTGCCTCAAAAAAAAGAAAAGAGAGAGAGAGAGAAAGAAAAGAAAAAAAGAATTAACTAACAAATGGTAAAACTGATATTACTTGACAAGAAGGGAGACTATTTCATGAGTTAAACAAAAAGTGGCATAGATACTATAATTTTATGTGATATCCATCCAGGTCACACAGGTAGTAGGCAGTCTGTCTCTCTCACCTTCAGAAAAAGAGTAATGTATCACAGACACACAGAAATCTATCTTGTCTTTAAAAAAGACAAAAAGTTAAAACATATCTTCCATGTGCTCTAATACCATTTAACAAATACTACCTTCCTCTCTCTGAGGAGTCAGCAAATGTCTCTCCTTTTCTCTGCTATGTCTTCATCACTTGGGGCCAAATTATGTCTCCTATACATAAATTAAAGAATAAGAAGAACATTGGGAGGTTAAATAATACAAGAAGAAAGCAAGAGGATTTATGTCAGATGCTTCCTAGCAAAGGCAGATCAGCCCTCCCGAGTGTAAGATGAATACAATGATATTTGTTACCTCTATATTTTCCTAAACCTCATGTCAATCCACACGCAACTAAATTCAATTGACTGTAAATGTTTATAGAACTTAAACCCACCAATGTCCAACAATACGTACTCCATCCATCACTATAATTTTTAAAAGGGCTCTAAGGTTCCTGAAGCTCTTTTCAGATTTACAATTGTGGAAAGAAACTAGAAAAAAAGAATTATCCATGGACACACAGAATCCCTTAGTCTGTGTTTATGTCATTTTGTAACTCAGCCAACAACGACCTAGAGGTAGTTTAGGATGAAAGAGGGTGGACAGCCTGATGGCTTCCACAGAGACAGGGCTCTGGGCTCTCTCTGGGATGAGCATGTCTTCTTGATCTCCTTCCTCCTCGGTCGTGATTCCTCGTATGCAGGGCAGGAGCGCTGAGAGCACTCTTGCCAACAGTGGCCTGGTACGGTCTGCCCGCTAATGGGGAGAATCCCGGGGAAGCATGAGCCTCACTGGACACGGTGAGGGAAGAAGAAGAGGGGAGAAGATGGAATGGGAGGTGTCGCCTCCACTTACCATCTTAACTGTGGAGAAAGTAAAAGTTTCTGTTATGTGAAGAATCCTCCTTTGCCTTGTCCCCAGAGGAAGACAGCACAAAGCGGGTTGATTTGTAATTTAGGCTGGATCACTGCTTCACTGACCTTCCTTCTCTCGTGCATAAAATAATAGTACTAATGATGATAATTGTGACTGATAACAATAATAGTAATATTAATCTTCCAACATTTTTGGAGGTATTAAATGACAGAGGGAAGCTATACAAAGTTTAAAAGTGTGAGTAGATATCTGTTACTATTTTTCAACTCTATAAAACCTCCCAGCATTAAGCCTAGATGCTTTGCTGGGTTTGGGATATTCTGGTAATAGGGAGAGATGGTAAAATGATAAACAATAGCTTCATGGACTATGAACTTAATCTGGAGCAAATCCCTGCTTTTGATGAGAAGCGATCAGGAAAAGTCAGCCGGGAAAATGCTGAGCTGGGATGTAGAACCCGGGTCTCTCATAGCAGAAATGACGTGGAGAGAGCCGCAGTTGGGAGAAAGGCTAGTTCTGGGATCTGTGGGCTGAGAATGTGGCCCAACCCCTATTCTAATGTACACACAGAGAGTCTGGTGAATGAAATAAAAGGAGAGCTAGCCAGTGACCTAGAGAAGAGTAACCGCGTGGGAAATAACTCTATTCTCCATGGGGTGTATGGAGGGAAAGCAGGGGGACGGAAGCCCTCGTGTGATAAAGCAATGTAGGAAAACACCAGCAGAAGCACTTAGTGCAGCCATCCTTTCCCACACTGTGTTACAAACCTTATCCTGCAGCTGCTGCTGACACTGCGCCTCTACTCATCCTCTCCTGCCTGGGCCACAGAGTTGGTGAGTACCCTCTCTGAGCCCTCCCTGATCCCCTGATCCGCAAGCCCACAGTTCCCACCTGTGCTCAGGAGCCCTGATGAGGCTGTAGGATTCAACGTGAAGCTGCTGCTCTCTCTCCTTTTTTTTTATGAATCAGGCTCCTGACGATGACAATCCATTGTTTCATGGCTGATGGGGTCATATAAACAGAATAGGGACGGCTCTGATTAATTTGGGACATCAATTTCCATTTCCTGGAGGATAACTCTTCTGATGTCCCCAAACCTGCATCTTCGGCCCTCTGACAGTCTCGTAAAGTCAGGAAGATGAATGGAGTATCTGTCTTAAAGTCATCTTTAACCGTTTACGCATGGACACAGACTCCAAATTCCAGAGACTGAGTTCATTTGCTGCTACATTAAGGATCCAGGTGGAGAATAAGTCGCTGAGATTCAGTGACCTCCTGTAGTAATGCTGCCCTGAGAGTCCCTGGCCTAAAAACACTGAACACAGAGGAACCACTGGAGAACCCTACCAACCTCTAACGGCTGGACTTTCCTCCCTCCAAGTCTAAGTGGTACATTCAGCTACACCTGACTTACCTCAACTCATTCCATTCTTCCGGATGGTAAAATGGAAAAATCTTAGTATCTCCCCATAGCCAAGTGGCTGCCACGTGGTTTCACATCCATCCCTCACCTTCCAATTATCCTGTCTTTTTGTATGAAGGAGACCCTGAGCGATGCCACCAGAGTGCACAGCACTGCACAGCGCTACATATCAGAGCACCTGCAGGTGCCAGTAAATCTGAGAGAATTCTGAGAAGAGCTGCAAAAGTGATTTAAGAATACTGAAGGTTGATTTATGTAGGAAGATGAAAAGATTTCCTGCTTAAGTCAACTACGGAAATGCTATACAGAAGCACAGACATATACGTATCTTAAGTGCAGATGGACTTCTAAGCAGAAGGATTGGAAGCCACACTAGAAGCAACTGAAGTTTAGAGTTTACAAAGGAGAAAGCCTCATTAACTATGAGATACGTTTTCTGTTACATTGTTGAGATGCCAAGAACACTTCAAGAGCTTATGTTGCTCAAGAATGAGATGAACTACCCCTGCAGTGGAAACCAGGACGAGAGACAAGAGTTCTTCACAAGATGGTTGCTTACGCTGATGGAAGCTGAGTGGTGATGAGCCTTACCTGGGACAGAGGAATAATATCATCTGTGCCGCATGATGAGGGGCAATGGCACAGGGCGCAGCACACACTCAGCTCTCAAGGCACAACAGCTATTGGTGTTCAAATCTCAATGGTATTATTCTTCCAGCCTTGGATATGACAAAGCTGAAGTCTGACATGCCTGCCAGTCAAGTTCTGAAATCCTTCATTCTTAATGAGCTCCTTCCTCTTTAGAAATCAGATATGTACTAACACGTGCTACAGATTAGCAAAGAACTGGCTTAAGAGCTAAGCAATTTGATGCGGGGGTGCTAATACACGTTGATTTGTACATTTTCCTTTCTCTGTAACCATAAGATGGCAAGTGTTTCTGTCTATGGCTTTTGACTTGATAACCCAGCCCAGGACTTGAGAAACAGAAGGCTCTGCATTTTACTTCTAAAAACCTATGCCACACAAATGCTGAAAGCACTTTCAGCTTTATGAAAACGATTTCCAGATTCCCAGGCTGAGAGAAGATTACGAAAAAAACAACAATAAATCATTAATGCTTCATGATTCCAATGCTGCTTTTCTCTATTGGAATAATAAAAGAAATTATGGCAATAATAATGCCGGGTAATGATTTGAGTTTTGCTAGGAACTGTCTGTCTGTGCTACTTCTTAGTCGTTGCTCATTTAACCCTTACAGAAGCCTCATGTGGCTCAGGCTTAGAGAGTCTCCAAATTCCACAGCTTACAAGGACTTAAACTACAATTTGAACCCAACCACCTTGGCCGTGGAGCCGCCACGGTTTGTCTTGCTGCTGTTGTTGTTTTTACCCTGATGGCAGTACCGGCTTCCCAGATGTCTGAGTGATTTCCACATGCAAGTCCAGCCTATACGCACTTCCCTAAACCCACAGTCCTGCATCCCTGGTCTGAGCCATCTCGATCACCTGTTTCAATTTCTGAAATAGCCTCCGGAATTTCTCTTCATTCTCCCCTACCCCGATCTATTCTCAACTACAGCAATTCTATTACAAAGCAGGTCTTTCGTGTCACTCCTGGTTTAAAATCTTCCATCTCCCTTAGAATAAGCCATATCCCCTACGCTGACCTGCGCGGCCTGCACAACCTGCCTGTTACAACCTCCTTCACCACCGCCTCTCTGGCCTGCTCCCTTCCCGTTCCCTCCCTCACTCCCTCTGCCCCAGCTGCTGTAACTCCATCCTCTTACTCTTTCTTAAACACAGCACGGTCAGCCCAGCCTCAAAAACTTCCACCTGCAGTTCCTTGTGTCTAGACCAACATCGTCATGATGTAGACACACCTCACTCCCTCACCCCCTCAAGATTCTTCAATTCTCATCACTGCATTTAAAACTGAAAAACCTCCAGTTCTCATATATGTACACACACAAAACACTATTCCTTTTTGCTTTATTTTCTCTATAACATCAATATCCTTCAATTTTTGCTAATGTAAGTGTTTTCTGCTTTTTTTTTCAAGGACATAAGCTCTATGGGGGCGGGCATTTTTGTTATTTTATTCCATACTACCCTCCATCACTCCAAACAATGGTGTAAGGTAAGTACATATTGTACTATGTATGAATACATTATATAGATTTCATGCTATATATTGCATAATATAGAGTCTTAGCATTCTAAGGAACATTGTTCCATTATACAGAGAATCTTAACTCACTGGGAAATCCTTTCCTTTAAATATTCTTCCAAAATGACATTAAGAATATGGCAGTTGTATCCTATTTCTAGATATTACTCAGATCATATTCCTGCTTGGTAATTTTTTTTTCCCTTAAGCAGTTTGTTCTCGTTAAGATTAGGCCATGATGGTGAGGCACACAATCTCAAAGAGAGAGGTTATGATACAGACTACAGAAAAAAAAAATCATGGTGACCTGCAATTCTCAAAATACCTTGTTGTTGTTGTTGTTTTCAAAGTAATTGACTATACAAGGGTTTAGAAGCCAAAGAAATTCTGAATGGCAATAATCAGATAAAAGAAAGAAAGAGGTGGCTTTTGTTCTGAATTTTAAAAAAAGACTTTGTATATTACAGATATAGTGTGCTTTGTAATGACAGCATACCAAAAACACTGGGTGGGGAAGGACAAAGGATCAGTTTGCCACTTCAACAGAAAGAGGCCCATTGGACTTGGTGGGACCCCTCAGAACTCCAGGAGCAATGTGACTAAACATGAAGGATGGTCTCTGAAACAGCCAGCCCTGCACCCTCTGGAGTGAAATCTCTCAGCAGGGGACTAACAGAAGCCCCATAGATAGGTGTGATGATCTGTAGGCAAGAGACTCATTACCTGATTTTTTCTTTTGCTGGAAGACATAAGAAGGAAGTCTTCCAAAATATCTCAAGCAGCCCCAGGGTGCTAAGGAGACATGAAAATTTCCTCTGGTCTAGTGTCTGACACAGATGTTGCTAAGGGCACTGACTGGTCATGAAGGTGAGAAGTGGAGTGTGGAGGAGAGTTAGTGTAAATGATTGGAGGAGGCATTGAATGGTCATTCCTGAGGGAAAAGCACAGCCCCAGTAAGCACTGCAATGGGGGCTTAAGGCGGGGGAGCCCAATGCATAATAAAGGCCAGGAAACAGAAGACAATCTCTCTCATGGCACCCCATCAGAGACAGAATCAGTCTGAAATACTAGGGGTAACATTCTCATTAGAGACCTTCAATAGCCTGAGGCTACATGTGACCTGCTGCCACTTCCACACTCCCTCCTGCTCTGGGCAGCCATTAATCTCATCAACCCCCTGCACCCCAGCAGTGGAAAACAAGCAGAGGTGAAGAAAAACCTCTGAAAGAATAAATGTCTGCTCCAAAGAACTGGATTTAGCCTAAAAGCAATGGATTTAACTGGAAGTGAGTAAGATAAATCCAACTGGCAGATGAGTATTCCTTCCTTAAGCAGAAATAGGGACCAGTGAGCAAGCAGTATTCAATTATGGAGAAATAAAGTTATATTTCTACCCTCCTCAGTCACAGTGAATAAATTTTAAATCCACTCTCTATGTAAAAGCTGGTGATTTATCAGTGCTGAGTTTTACAGTTAAATAAAAATTTAAAAAGTTACCAAATGGCTAAGTGTAGGGCCGAAATCACAAAGACTATAAAAAAAAGTTACATTCTCTTACCAAGAAGAAGCATGGTAAAAGTGATTCAGCTAAAATACGATAAGGCTAAATATGAAAAACAGTCTGTGAACTGCTCTAATATAACCCCAACATAGTCACTGCCAAAGGGTGTGGGATTTAATTTGCATAACAAAACAAGGATAAAGACACACATTACTTACTCAGGAATTTTACTCTTGCATTTAAGAAACCCTCACTGCCTATTCTTCATTATCATCCAACTGTAAACAGCCACATTCAGCATAGAATAGACCATACTAAGTTGAAACAGATACATGATTTGCTAATAGATGAATTACATTTTGTCCAATGCTGCAGTCACTTTAAATGCAGGTAACATATGGCTATATTATTGTTGCAAGAAGCAAAAACCAAAGTTGTTTCACCTGCATGTAAGGAATGCAGGTTTTGTGCTTTGCTTTGGTAAGTGTTGGAAGATAGAGGGGACGGGCTATGAGGTAAGCCAATGACAAAGTTCAAAATCATGTTTTACCACCTAAAACTTTCAACTTCTTTACATCTTCATTTTCTCCTTTTAAGTGGTTAAGTACTAATTTAGCAAACAGAGATGGTGTACATAAAGACACAGCTTTAGTAAAACAGCTTACCATATCATATTGGAATAGTTCAGAAAATTTCACCCCAACGTGTGACTCCTTTGTATAAAGGGTATTATGAATTAAAGGCCTTTAGAGACCAAGGCCCTTGGAAGGGACTCTCTATCTGCATGACCAGATAGACGCAACAAAAGGACAATTAACTTACCTTCCCCTTCCTGTTATCTCAATATTTTACAGGCGAGAAGATTAAGACCTCGCCCAGTTGCAACTAGACCTACCCAATCCATTCTACATATAACACCTTTCTCAAAGTTAATTTAATTCACAAAGAGAATCACTTCCAAGTTGATCTGTTTACCCATCCATTCAGCAATTTATTTCTCCTTAAACAAAATTACCTATAGTCTTCATCTCCCCCTCTACTCTAAAAGGAGGGTATAGATTTCTTGATCCCACTGGGATATTGGGTAATCACTCTGTGATTCACCCCATATATATAGTAAACCTCTCTATTTTATTAATCTGCCTTAATCATGAGTTGATCTTTCAGCACACTTTGCAGGAAAAAGGGAAGTTTCCTCACCCCGATGAATGCACTGCACTCCGTAAAGATTTGGTAAAACTATCACTATTTTTAAAGGTCAAATTCTGAACATAACCAATCATACACCCACTCTAAACCCACGATTTTCTCCATAAACTTCATTTCCCCGATTTCTTCTTAGATTACCCATCTCATTTCCCCATTCACTTTTCTACACCCTCAGAACACTATTTTTCCCCAACTCTCCAAACTGTACTAAAGAACAATTCAGTACTTTACAGAGAGAATAACGTCTCTCAGTATTGGGGCCATTTACCAAAGACACAGGGACACCCACTCACTCTTACTATGTCCAATTGTGATGAACGCAAAGTTCTGGAAAGTGACTAGCCAAAGTCAGGACCTCGGCACCAAACCAGAACTGGTTAAAACCCTCTGTCTCAGGAACTAAAATCCAGGAGCCCATCCAATCTGTGATTTATTTTAAACAAGTGAACCAGAAATGGAGAATTTATAAAACAAATTTTCCAAATCAGAAACATCTGGCATGACTTCCCTGATGCAAGCCTGTAAGCTAATCACTTATTTATTTTGGACTTAAATTTTCCTATTTGTAAAAGAAAGGCAAAAAAAAGGCTGAGTCTAATATTTAGACATCCCCCTCCATAACCCTTCCTACTTTCCTTCCCCACACTCCGTGTCACAGGATTATGACTTTACTTCAGAGCTATAACAACCGATTGCTGGGGGCCTGGGAGTCAGGGTTCCTGGTTCCCAGAACTCAGGCGACCTATTACTATTCTATGCTATTACTCCACTGACCTAGAAACTTCAACCCAGGCACTGCAGTGGGGGGAGGCATGACAGTGAAAGTGAACGTGGAAATTGAAGTAAAACTGGAGCAGCCCAGGCCCTGTGAATAGAAAGCAAATGTAACCTGCACCAGTTTTAGTATAACAAAGAGAAATTTCATTCAAGAACAAAGAGAAAGCTTAGAGCACTTCCAAAGAGAGCTGGAAGCAGATCCCCCTCATGAATGAGAACAGGTGAGATGTAAAGGCCTGTAGGGATATAAATACCCTCTTTCTCTCCATTTGAAATTGGTGGTAACTCTTCCATTGGCCTCTCTGTGCCTCCAAGTAGTATTGCTCTTTTCTATTGGTCATTGATTATTGTTTGTTTCTATTGGTCATTGGTTACATGGCTTACCTCATACTCACATTCTTTTTCCTTCTTTTTGCACTGAGAGTTGCTGAATGGTGAATGTTCCCATGGGTCCTCCAGACTTCCTTGTTCAGCAGGCCTGGCTTTCCCCCACCGCCCCTGAAGTCCCTTTCTTTGTGCCCCTTCTCTTCTGAGACTATGGGTGGAACTGGCCAAAGTTCCTACGTTAGAAAGAGAGAGACCCATGTCTTTATATCCCATCCCACCTCAACGTTAGCCCTGGCCTCTCCACCTGGCCATGGATTAGTAGCGGTCACATTCTTCTACCTGAGTCTGCAACTCTTCTAATCTGCTTTTCCTACTACTATAGCACCCTCTTGAATCTAGTTAACAATTACTCAGTCCCTTTAGGGCTAGAGGTGACAGGTGCACAATGTTGCTAATGTCTGGGGGCTACAATTTACTGGTATCTTTCAATTTACTGGTATCTTTCAATTCTGACTTTTAAATATCCCTTAATTAAATTATAATCTATTTTTTTTTCCTTTTGTGCCATCTCTTTGCCGTCAGAATCCTGAAGCATGTGAAAATCTACATCATGGACATATATAAAAGTGAGAGAAAAACTCAATGAAATACAAGTAGTGGGGAGGAAGGCACAGGTTGGATAAATGCAGATCTTGGGTGAAGGACACAATTGCAACTCAAACTGTAACCTCACAAAAGCCAAGTATGTAAGCTAATAGTATGTAACCTGCATATTAATTTGCCATTTTAAATAAAAGAAATATAAGTGTATGAAACAATATAAATAAAAATGCCCCCATTTTGTGCCGGTTACACAGTCAGGTAATCAATGGATATCTGTTCAATCCTATTTATGAAACAGCATTTTCTCCAAAGCACTATTTTAATAGGATTTTTTTCCATGTGCAGGACATGTCTTAGTCATCTGTAGACATTATGTGAGCTTCAGAGCAGCCAATTTTTATAATATCTTGTTATTGTTGTATTTTTTTTGAGGCATAATATACAGGTTTTTCTTTCTATTGTTAGGCTTCTTTTGGCAGGTGGTTTCACGTTTCTCATTATGCCTTTCCTTACCAATTTATCTATATTCAGCTCTTTTCATCTTTGCTCTTCAGTGAATCTTCCTCAGATCCTTAATCCTGCAGCTCTACTCTGAACATTGAATGTGTCGCTCGTTAGACAATGAGGGCCCCAGAAACAACCTTTGTTTTCTGGGAGCTGCTTGCCATACTGAACAACCAGTCAATTCTCTGAATGTAACATGTGAGTTAGGTCAATAATTATATATTTTGTTTTGTTTATATAGTCTAGGTCAATAATTATATATTTTGTTTTGTTTCCACCATTAGGTATTTAGGCTATCTTCATAAAGACAGCCTAAATTTGGCAGGCGCGTATGTCAAATCAACAAATTTACTACTTTCTTCCCGGACTCAGCCAACATCTTGTTCTTGGAGTAGACACAATTTTATAAGGAAAGTTAATTAATGCCTTTGTGGCATAATTTCCAATAATTTTGGAATGATTTCTTTCTGGAAACGAAGTAAATTTCTTGGAACTATCAACTGACAAAAACTGGGTTTACTTTTTTTTTTGTGCTTTTTGGCTGGGGCTGAGTTTGGACCAGCCACCTCTGGCATATAGGGCTACTGCCCTACTCCTTTGAGCCACAGGAGTGCATCTTTACACATGCATGATTTCTCTCATGTGATCCTCATGCATTTAGCCTTGCAAAGCAGGTGTTAATATTTCTCTTTTACATGAAGGAAAACTAAAACTTGAAGACATTAAGTGTCAGACTCAAGGTCAGCAGGTAATAGCAGAGACGGGACTAGAATTCAAATTTTTGACCCCCTATTTTATTTTTCTTTACTCAGTAACTCTCCATAAAAGATCAAGAATGTACACAGTCCTGAATTATGCTCATTATAAAGCTTTGGCACAAACATAAATAAGATGTAGTGTTCATTTTATTAAGGAAGTTTTAAGGCTGAGAAAACAATTGATAAAGGTATAGATAGTGGTAAAGTTATTGACAAAGTTCTGTGGAACTCCAGAAGGGGCAGTGAGGGAAGATGTGTGAGAGTGGGTAACAGCTGGGCTCAGTCTGGACTGGCAGGGGAAAGTTCTTCAGGGGCAATAAGGTGTTTTCTTTTTCCGTTAACTCCGTGCTACAATAAACACATCTCCCTGTGTTTTAACTCAGTCTCAATTAGATGTACTTTTGATTGAAAATATTTTTTGAGGGAAAAGCTACTAGAAAATACAAGAAGTCTACATGTCTCCCTCTCATAATGTTACCCTTTCCATAATCATTTCCAAACACGGTGCTAACCAACAAACATTATTCCCTGAAGTTAAGGCATGGTCTATGCACTATGCGGTATGATAGCCCCAGCCACGTGCAGCTATTTAAATTTAAATTAAGTAAAGTGAAAATCATATAAAAGTAAAAATTCAGTTTCTCTGCCATACTACTCCCATTGAAACTGTCAATAGCCACGTGTGGCTAATAGTTACAATATTGGACAAAGAAGCGATAGAACCTTTCCATCACTACAGAAAGTTCTACCAAACGGTGCTGATAATATATTTAAAATACATGTACAGTTTTATTAAACTTACTGAGCCAAAGACCTATAGAATTATATAATAACCCCATAAAAACACAATAAAATATTACAGCTTAAAGTGATCTTTGTTCATTTGTTTTGTACGGATTTAACAAATACATATTAAACGCCAATTATGTGCCAGGCATTGTACATGGAGTAGGAGATATATGAGAAAAACAGAGATTATTTCTGACCTCATTCATCTTAAAACCTAGAGGGAATACAGGCAATATAATATGTAATTTCTACAGAATGTGATTTACTATTTCCACGTACCTCTAATTTTGTTACAATCACAATGACAGGCAGCAACTCTCTTATAGTTCCACAGGCAAAGAGAAGTAGACATTTCCGTCCCTTTAGAAATTATAATCTGTGAGTTGCGCAAACTACCATGCTAACTAAAAGAATGTTTTCTTCCAGAAATTTCTGTAGGCTTTTCTGATGTAAGTTTAGTAACCAGGACTTAAGTGTTGTTACCTCATATATATTTAACTGTAAGTTTTTCAAATATAGATGCATTTTGTAAATCATAATAATAAGTTAAATATATGGTTTTATGGGCGTCCTTTATGATAAAATCAAAGTTGTATTTGTTTAGGGGCAAGAGAAAGCAGCATTTAGTGGGAATCTCAAAGAAAGAGCTTGACAATCAGCCTTTGGTTGGGTAGGCTTAAAAGTTATCCTAGGTGAGGGGTAGGATACTTCTCAGCTTTAGCTGTTCAAGCTGAACATTTCTCAGAGGACAAAGCACCAGTTTTAACCCAAGACTGTGGTGGTTAGTGGGCTGCATCTTTATTACTCTCTCCTGATGTTACTTTAGGATCTAACTCTTGCAGAAGATTCGGGAGAAAGAACAAGGAAATACTCACCTAAAAACAAAAGTTTATTTGCCAAGGTTCTTAATGCTACTTCAAAAGTCTCTCTCTTGAAGAAAAATACGAATTCTTTAAAATAATGGACATACATGCTTGATTGAAAAGCAATAACCTCAATATAAAAATGCTAAAGAAAATATTTGTAGAAACAAGTCTTCTGTGGGCTAAGTATATGTGTGTGCATGTGGGTATGTGTACGTGTGTGTATTTATGTTTGGAGAGAAATTACTTAAAAATAACTGAACTTTAAGTATGACATTTTCCACTTAGCTACAAGTTGTATCAGACCCTACCAACTCCCCGTTGACCCAGTTTGTACATATTTGTGACCTAGCTGGACCCTTTAGTTTGCAATCCCTGATTGGTAATGACTCTGAATATGATACATGTTTATTGCTATAGACAAGTGTTCTTCAACCATTTTCATCTCATGGCACACTTGAACCTATAGTTAGACTTCTCCAGCACACTTAAATTATGTTGACGTAAAAAAAATTAAAAAAAAATATTTACTGTGCTTTGAAATTCCTTTGAAAATAATTTAATTGGCTCAGCACCTGTGGCTCAAGCGGCTAAGGCGCCAGCCACATACACCCAAGGTGTTGGGTTCGAATCCCCAGCCCGGGACCACCAAACAACAATGATGGCTGCAACCAAAAAATGGCTGGGTGTTGTGGCAGGTGCCTGTGGTCCCAGCTACTTGGGAGGCAGAGGCAGGAGATTCGCTTGAGCCCAGGAGTTGGAGGTTGCTATGAGCTGTGATGCCATGGCACTCTACCTAGGGGGATAGCTTGAGGCTCCGTCTCAAAAAAAAAAAAAAAAGAAAATAATTTAATTAATGATGTTTTAAAATGTCTGTGGCCCACCTAAGATCCTCCCACAGCACAGCAGTATCATGTGGCATGCCAGTTGGAAATCACTGGTATGGACTCTTTAGTGTGTTTTCAGTATAGAAACTAGATAAAGCTAAAGGGAATTGTCTAGACTTTAAGAGACTATGTTTACCTTGGCCACTATTATCCCCTCATACAGTGGTTCTCAACCTTCCTAATGCCGGGAACCTTTAATGCAGTCCAAAGGGGTCATAACACACAGGTTGAGAACCGCTGTCATAGTGGCCAGCATGATGCAACACACGATATGTATTTGTTTCATTGATAAGTGAAGAACCAGTAATGAATGTTTAGTAACCATCATTGCACTTTAGACACTTGTCATTATTTTATTTTATAACTCATTCAGATGCTGTAGAGCTGGTTCTGATATAAAAAGGCTTCAAATACAGCAAGGAAACAGTGGTGCTTCCCAAGCAAACCAAGCTGAATGCCTCTCCTTCCAAGAGCCTTATTTGAGGGCCAGTGAACTTGGGGAAGTCAAGGAAAATGATAGGGTGCTGGGGATCTGGGAAGAACAAAAGGGCTAAGCCAGCTTCGCCAAGTGAAGACTGGGTATTGGGCAGTCAGTGGTTGGCACTTCTAATGCTGTGTTATCATCTCTTTGAGTTACACATAAAAGGGGGATCTAGCTGGTATTTGTTGAAGGTGCTATATTTTACTTCCTATAGCTCAGTGGGAATTTCATTAGGGTTTTACTTAAGCACTACAAAGAAAAAAGAAAGAAAGGAAAAGTCTTGCAAAACCAGAGTCGTCTGAGCATCCACATTAGAGGCAAAGTTGTGAATCGTGGTTGTTCAGCCTAACTCAGCCTTTTCAACTTTAACAACTGAATAAGCTAAAAATGCACAAACAATTAGAGCAGAAAGTGCTTTAGAAAGCACATATATACTATAAAGTGTAATGTAAAATCTTTACATTTTATGAGCAGAAAAATGTCCTGTAACCACTGTCCACAGTATTTTATGAGCATTATGCTTCCTGATTGAGGAGTCACCAAAATTGCCATAATAGTGCCACCAAATGCTTGCTATCACAATCTGCCCTCTCCATCAAAACAGCACCAAAATAGTGCAGAAGCGTTTCCTACCTATCTTATTCTTTCTATCCCCATACATTTCTCCTTTCCATACTCCTTCCTGGGCAGTTGTCCAAAGTCACAGCTCAGGAGAAGATGACCAAAAAGTATCATGTAATTTTTTATGATTCTTTAACCATTATACCTTGACACAGTTTTATAATTTAGACCTAGGCATTTGGATTTAAACTGATCACATATAGACAATTGTGTCTGCTCTGCAATTAATCACTTCTACATTGCATTTTTCACAAAACCATATAAGAAACAAAAGAACAGAAGCCATAGTAACCCAGCCCCTGATAATTGACCTGGCTTGGCTTTTGTCACTGTGGATGGCAGGGGTCCCAAGCAGGGTTTATTAATACACATCTCAACAGACATAGAACACTGGAAGTTCTGCCCATCCCTAAGCCCTGTGAAATTCACAAAGCAGACCTCAGCTTTTCTTGCTCATTCCTTTTCACCACATCTTTCTCTGTATATGAACTTTGTCCAAAAATACTGATTTTGATCTCCCTACTTTTAAATACCATAGAATGCCTAAGGCTTTAAAACTACATGTTTCTCTGCTCTTGGTTCAATATGCTCAGTGGGAGAAATTTGTCATCGGAGTTGTTACTGTTGGAGAAATATAGAGATCTCCTTTCCCCTCATTCCCCAAAGCATCTGTTGCCTGGACTTCTGTTTGTATTAATGAAATATGCCATCTGCATTGTGCAGGCTTTTATATTTCAGGAGGAAGCTGAGAAGGAAAGAGGATTCCCCAAAGAGGAATCCATTAGCCATTATAATGCCCTTTTGCACTCCTTCACGCATGACTCAAATTCCAAATCCTTCTAACCACCTGTGGCCACTACCATGGGTCCCATTTGGAACAGGGAAAACTCAAATAATAATGATCCTTCATTTCATCATGAGTTAACTTGAAGGCTACTCTTCAACTTGGACTAAAGGTCACAGACATGGTTTTCCTCCTGCCTTAATGAATGGTGAATCAGTCAACCTTTCAGGCACAAAAAATTTCCCGAGTCTATCAAGCTTAAACAACAAAGAGGATTTATTGCCTGTACAAATGAGAAGCTCAAAGTGGGACTTCTCAGGTAGAACTGCCTGGAGTGCTAAGTGAGGCTATTAGGAATTAGTTTCTCACCATCGCTCAACTTTTTATCCCTGTTGAGTTATTCTGGAGCAAATTCTCACCAGGTTGAATCTTCCTGCACTAGGTTTTTACCTCTCCTGCTCAGGAGCTCTATTTGAAGAAGTTTCCATCGCCCACTTCTTCCAAGAAAAGCCTGGGAAATGAGTATCTTTGGCTTGAAAGCTCTGTCTTTGCTCATCTTCCTCCTCCTGACATGTTTCTCACCTAGGGAAATGCTGTGGCCTGGCTGGCGGACCAGAGTCACCGGCCCCCTCAGGGTCTGCAGTGTGGGAACCATGTACTGTAAAGACGTAAAGAGTGAGGAAAGGAAAAAGAAAGTAAATGTGATGTTCCTAGAAGAAAAGAACATTTAACAGAGGTGTCCATCCTAGAGAGGGAAGGCAGACAGATCGAGGATTTTGCAATTTGGACAAATACTTATTCTCATGTGATTATCATATGAAATAGACATTGTTTGCTCAGCCCTTCTTCACCAAATTGTCTGACGAATACAAAAGAGTTCCATCTAGATCTACCGGTATTACTTTTTTTTTTTTAAGGGACAAATCAGGATCTAGGTTACAGTAAAGGGCAGTTTAGGAGTTTGGGGGCATAGTTAAGAAATAAAGGGCTGGCAAGTATGATACAACTTCAGTTGTATGGGACACAGGATCTGACTTTAATGCCAATGGTATATTCGGAAGCATTCACAAGAAAAAGAAATGCTGACCAGAAAACTCAGTTTGATTTCTTGATAATTAACATGTACTTTACCCTTTAAAAAAATTCAGATTAATTTGAGGAACAATTAGGTGACAGTGTTTACTACTTAATTTTAGAAGTATAATAATAATACTGATAAGAATCAATTAGCACGTATTGAGTGAGCTTGATGGGCCAATAACTGTGCTTAGCAATTAATATGTCTAGACTAAATGAAGAATTGACTTCAGAGGTGAACACAGGTAAGGTTCTAATTAACGATTCATAAGGATAGGAAAGCTTCAAGACAAGAGGTGTTATTTAGAAGGACATGTAAAAGTCAGAGTATAAAAAGAAGGTTGATCTAGAAAGTGAACACAGTATAACAAAGTTTTTTTGGCATGTTGAAGAATGGAGTGATCAAGAAATAAACAGCATTTGTTTTTTTGAGACCAAGTCTCACTCTGTTGCCCGAGCTAGAGTATCAAAGCATCAGCCTAGCTCACAGCAACCGCAAAACTCCCAGGTTCAATTGATCCACCTGCCTCAGCCTCCCAAGCAGCTGGACTACAGGCATTGCCACAATGCCCAGATAATTTTCCTGTTGTTAGTAGAGACAGGGTCTTGCTCTTGTTTTGGCTGATCTCCAACTCCTGAGTTCAAGGGACGCTCCTGCCTCAGCCTCCCAGAGTGTGAGTCACCACACGTAGAAAGAATAATTTTTGATGGCTGAAGTAACACATGAGAAAGGCAGAAAGAAGACAGAAAAGAGTAGGAAAAGTTGAAAAGGTTAGAAGGGCAGAAAACACGTTAACAAGCTATGCTGGATTAGACATCCTTGGACCCCCAGGGTTGACCAAAGCAAGATATAGTCATGGCTCTGCTGTTCAGTGCAGATAATGAGAAGTTGGGATTGGGATCTTCTCACCAAATATTCTATCCTATTGCTATGTATATTCATATGGTACACATGAGATTCACTCTTAAGAAACTATTATACCGAACAAACTTGACCATCAGTCCACATTCAGCAAGAGCAAGATGCTTTCCCTCAATTGTTAGCATGCAATAGGTTAATCAATCCAGCTTGCTGTGAGTACCGGATGTTGGTATTTTCCAATCTAACATGGTGCCCAACATACCACAAGCTCAATAAATGCTTGTTAAATAGATGTATGGACAGATTATGTATTAAATGCCTTTTATTTTAAGTTAAATGAGATCTGAGAACTACCTATGTATTCTGAATTTATTTATCTCTCAAAACAGTCTTTCTTTTATCCATCTAAATATTGAATGGCATTATAAGCAAAAGCTATTATAACTGTTGACTATCTTGGATGGCTTCTTAAGAGTCCCAATGAAAAATCACACTCAGCTCTCACTCAGTATTGGATGTAAAGATCCTTTCTTTAAACATTTTTAATCAAATAAAATTATCAGTCTTAACAATATGTGTGTGCTATTAACTTGAAATTTTATCCCCAGTGTAATGGCATGCAGAGGTTGTGCCTTCAGGAGGTGATTAGGTCATGTGGGCAGAATCCTAATGAATTGATTAGTACCCTTATGAAACAGACTCCAGAGATTTCTCTGACCTTTCCTGTCACATGAGGAAACAGAAGATGTCCATCTAGGGCCCCCGCCAGACAATGAATTTGCTGGTGAGCTGATTCTGTTTCTAGAACTTAAAGAAATAAATTCCTTTGTTTAAAAGCCAGCAGTTATAGTATTATGTTATAGTGGCCCAAAGAGACTAAGACAGGATTCACAGTGTTTGGTCCAGGGGTCTTCAACCTGTGGCCCCACAGGCCACATGTGGATAATCTGAGGACTGTTTTGCTTATCTGTGTTGTCAGGTATCACAAAAAGTATTCACAGACCTTTTCTTTTTCTCATCAGATTCCATAAGTGTTTGTGTATTTCATGTGTGGCCTCAAACAATTGTCCTTCAAAAGAAAACAAAACAGACTAACAGGATATCTATATGTCGAAGTAAGGATGCTACTGTAACAAATCCCTGAGAATGTACAGTAACCTGGAACTGGGTCATGTGTAGAGGCTGAAAGAATTTTAAAATAAATACAGAAAAAGCCCATATTACTATCAAGAACCTTTAAAAGTGATTCTGGTGAGGGCTCAGAAAGGTGGGGGGGGGGAAGGTATAGAGAAAGCTTCAATCTTCTTCGAGAATACCTAAGTAATCCTAAACAGGATGTTGGTAAGAATAGGAATGGTAAAGGGCATTCTGATGACATCTCAGCAGAAACAAGGAACATGCTATTGGATACTGGAAAAAGATAATCCTTGTTATAAAGCATCAGATAACTTCATTAAACTGTTTTCATGTTTTAGTGTTTTGTGGAAGTTATAACTTATAGTGATGAAATTGGATATTAGGCTGAAGAAGTTTCTAAGTAAAGTGTTGAAGGAGTAGCCTGGCTCCTTCTGTCTCCTTATACTAAATTGTTAAAGAAATGAGGTAACATCAGTAAGATAACATAATAGGAACTGATGCAATCATATTCCCCAAAGCAACACTAATTTTACAGCCAACAAAATTTGCAAAATTGACAAAAATACCTTTCTGAAATATCAGATTAATTTAGGAGTTTGTAAAATTTCAGAGAAGCCCAGGATTTACTAGGATCATTTTGAGGAAGTATACTCATGCTCCTAGGGAAGATTCACTGACTATGGTCCTGGGTATAAATGTGGCAACAGCCTCATCCCTTTGAGGATTCAGCTATTCAACACAGCCCCCTGTGTTGTTGGTCTGGATGTAAAATCCATCAGCAAAGAGGCTGGAGAAAGTCATGCACCAAGTACCTTGAGTGATAGGTCCTCCAAAATTTAGTTTGGATGCAGATCTTGAAACACCCCTGAAACACAGCTCTAGATCATCTTAGGTATGGTTTTAGAGTGGTACTTCCCAAACAGGGACCCAGAAGGAGACATGCTTATCTGAATCCCCATAGCAGGCTTGCTAAGCTTGGCCATGTAGCAGATCCTGAAATGCTCTGGAAATTTGGCTACATTCCTTCTCATCTATAGCCTGTTCAAAGTCCCAAAAGTCCAGAAATCTGGATGGAGACACATCCATTTGTAACCCCAGAGGCAAGCTTGGAGACCTTTGTCTCATGTGTATGCCCTAAAGCAGTCTTGTGACTTGGTTTTAGTCCCCTTTCTTCTATGGCTGGATCTAGGATTGACCACCTGCCCAGGCCTTCACTCAGTGGTCCAGCAAGAGGTCTCCCAAGGATCTGAAAAAAGTCATACCCATCCAAGAAATGGGTAAGAGGCCTGCTGTCTGCATACCCAGAGTGGATCTGCATCCCACTGCCAGTGTGACTGATTGAAGTACTAAGTCAGACTAATCCACCAGGAGACGAGACAAAATCCATGTCCACTGAAGCCCCTGGCAAGAGGCCTGTCAACCCTGGATCCCAGAAGCAGTCAAATGACCCACCTCTATCACCTTGAGATTGGAATTCTGAAAGCAATCCCATCAGCCTAGGGGCTAAACTGGAGAAGGCTTTTACCTATTAGAACCAGTCTGTAAAAACTGTTAGAGATGTTTTTTTTTATTTTCCTTAAAATTCATAGCTATCAGTGTAAAGTTGAACAGATAATAATCAACAAGGCAAATATGACACCATGAAAGAAAATTAATAAATTCTAGTAATTGATCCCAAAGAAATAAACATCTATAAATTGCCTGAAAAAGAATTCAAAGTAAGTAACTTAAAAAAGCTCAATGAGATAAAAAAAAATAAACAGACAAAAATATGAAATTCAGAGAATAATAAATAAATAAAATGACAGTGTATAAAGAAATATAAACTGTAAATAGGCTCTTGCTACTGAAGAGTAAGTTCCAGAAAATTCAGTAGAGAGCTTTCACAGTATAATTAATTATACAAAATAAAATTAGTGAACTCAAAAATAGGTCATTTCCAACTAGCCAAGTAGAGGACCAAAATGACAGAAGATTGGAAAAGAGTAAAAAAAGAATAAAGGACCTATGAGACAAAAGTCAACTGTACAGATTTTTGGAATGTTAAGGGAGACAGTAAAAGGCAGGTGTTTGTTAGAAAAACACTGTCTGAAAACTACCACAGAGTATGGAAGAATATGAGCATCCAGATCCATGAAGCATAAAGAATCCCAAGTAAGTTCAATCCAAAGAAGAAACCCCAGGACACATTATAAATAAATTGTCAAAAGCCAAAAGCAAGAATATCTTAAAAACAACAAAAGAAAAGAAGCATGTCACACAAAAGAAAATCCTCACTGGCTATAAGAATCCTTACAAACCAAAATAAATTGGGATGATATATTCTGTGTTCCAAAAGAAAGAAATTTCAACTAACAACACTATGCCCAGCAACAGTCCTTCAAAAATGAATGAGAGGTAAAGACTTGTCCAAACAAAAGCTAAGGAAGTTCATCACCACAAGTCCTGCTTTGCAATAAATCTAAAGAGAGTTCTTTGAGTTGAAACAAATGAACACTAAGTAACCACATGAAAACACATAAAAGTACAAAATTCACTGGTAAAGATAAATATATAGTCAAATTCAGAATACTCTAATACTGTAATGGTGCCCAGTAAATCACTTTGAACACTAGTATAAAAGTTAAAAGACAAAAGTATTAAAAATAATTATAGCTACAATAATTTGTTAATGGGAACACCATATAAAAAGATGGAAAATATATCAGTAGATAAAAATGAGAGAAGGTAATAAAAGACTAGAGTTTTTCTATGTAGTATAAAGAAACATGTTATCAGCTTAAGTTAGAATATTATAGTTTTAAGATGTTTTATATGAGCTTTGTGGTACAGTAACCACAAATAAAAATCTCTAGTAGATACACAAAAGATAGAGGGAATGAAAACAAAGCCTACCAAAACCAAAATTCAACAAATCACCAAGGAAGACAGGAAGATTAGGAGAAAGGAATAAATGAACTACAAAAGAGTCAGTAAACAACAAAATGGAAATGGTGAGTCCATGTCTATCAATAATAACTTCAAAAATAAATGAATTAAATTTTCCCAGCCAAAGATTCATAGCGCCTGAATGGTTAAAAACAAACAAACAAAAACAAAAGAAACCAAAAACTCAAGATCAATACTATGCTGCCTACTAGACTCACACAAGCTATAAAGACAAACACAGGCTAAAAAGTAAAGTAATGGAAAATGGTATTCTATGACTATTGAAAGAGACCATGGGTGGCTATAGTTATATCAGAAAAAATAGACTTTCAGTCAGAATCTGTCAGAAGAGACAAAGAAAGCCATTATACAATGATAAAGTGGCAATTTCATCAAGAGGATATGACAATTGAAAATATATATGTGCCCAACACTGGAGCACTTCAACTTATAAAGCAGTACTAATAGAACACAATGGAGAAATAGAGCCAATACTATAATTATAGGGGACTTCAATACTGCACTTTCAACAGTGGATGGACCATCAAGCAGAAAATCAATAAGGCAACAGTGGGCTTGAACAACTCTAAAGACCAAATGGACCTAATAGACATACCTGACATTTGTTAAACAGCAACAAATACACATACTTTTGAGGCATACATGGAACTTTCTCTAGGACAGATCATACCTTGGCCCACAATTCTCAACAAATTTGAGAAGACTGAAATCAACTCATGTATCTTCTCTGATCACAATGGTATAAATTCTAATTCAATACCAGGAAAAAAATTGGAAAACTGACAAATATGTAGAAATTAAACAACATAAAGGAAAACTACCAATTATTCAAAAAAGAAAGCAAAAGGGAAATGAAAAGTATCTTGAGACAAAGTAAACTAAGACATAATATAGCAAATTTATGAGATGCAGCAAAACCAATGCCAAGAGAGATAAATACGTAGTGATAAATGCCTACATCAAAAAAGGAAAAATAATTCAAATAAAGAATCTGGTGTTACACCTCAAGAAACTAGGAAAAAAACAAAATTACCTCAATGTCAGCAAAAAGAAGGACATATAAACTATTAGAGTTGAAATAAATGAAATAGTGACTAAAAAAGCATTCGAAAATTTAAAAAAACTCAGAGTATGTTCTTTGAAAAGGTAAAAAATTGACAAGCCTTTAGCTAGACTAACCGAGAGCAAAAGAGAAAGGGTTCAACTAAATAAAATAGAAATTAAAAAAGGAAAACTTAAAGCTGATATTGCAGAAATATAAAGAAGCATCAGAAAGTTCTTATGAACAATTGTATACCATAAGTTGGATAAATTAAAAGAATGAATAAATTCCTAAAAGATTATAAAACTTACCAAGACAATGAATCATGAAATCATGAAATTGAATCAAATCATGAATCATGAAACAAGAAATCTAAACAGACAATATCAAGTAAGAAGTTTGAATCATTATTAAAAACCTCCCAACAATGAAAATCCCAGGATGGGATGGTATCATGGGTAAAATCTTCCAAACATTTTAAAAATAATTACTCCAATCCCTCTCAAAGTCTTCAAAAAAAATTGAAGAGGAGGGCACATTTCTAAACTCATGTCACAAGGACAGCACAGCCCTTATACCAAAGCCAGATAAGGATAATACAAGAAACGAAATTACAGGCCAAAAATTTTAATGAAAAAATACAAATGTAAACATCCTCAACAAAATATTACTGAACCAAACTCAACACCACATTAACAAAGTCGTAACACCATTGCAAGCTGCAAAAATGGTTCAACATATGCAAATAATAAATCTGATAAATTACTTTAAAAGAACAAAGGATAAGAATCACACGAGTATCACACTACATGTAAAAAAAAAAACAAAAAAACACCTAACAACATTCAGCAACCTTTCATGGTAAAAACTCTCAACAAATTAGGTACAGAAGACCTTTACTTAACATATTAAAGGCCATATTTGAGAAGGTCATGACTGTTATTAAATTCAATGGTGAAAAGTGGGCACCTTTTCTTCTAACATTGGTAAGATAAACATTCATGCTCTTACCAATATGTCCTATTCAACATAATACTAGAGTCAGAAAAATTGAGTAATAAAAAGAAATAAATGCAGGCAAGTTCGATAAACTGTCTCTTATTTTTTTTGCAGGTGACGTAATCTTATATACAAAGCCCTAAATACTCCACCAAAACTCAGTTAGAACTAATAAATAAATCCAATAAAGTTATAGAAGTAAAATTATCAGTTTCATTTCCCCACCCTAACCATCAGCTATCCAAAATACAAATTAAGATCTCATTCACAAGAGCATCACAAAAAATTCTTAGGATAAATTTAACTAAGGAGGTGAAAAATATGCACAATGAAAAATATAAAATATTTATAAAGGAAATGGAATAAGGCACAAATAAATTAAAAGATATCCTATGTTCACAGATTAGAATAATTTATATTTAAAAGTCTTTTTTAACACCATATACAAATATTAATTCAAAATGGATTAGAAAGTTAAATGTAAAATATGAAACTGTAAAACTCATAGGAATAAGTTTTTGTAACATTGGATTTAGCAGTGATTTTTTTGGCTATGGCAGCAAAAGGAACAGGCAACAAAAGCAAAACTATACTAGAGGGACAAGACCAAACTAAAAACATTCTGCATAGCAAAGAAAATAACATGAAAAGGCAACCTAAAATGGGAGAAAATATTTGCAAACTCTATCTGATAAGGAGTTAATATGCAAAATGTATAAGGAACTCATACAACTCAGTAGCAAAAGGATAAATTACCTGATTTTAAAAAATGGCAAAAGAAACTAGACATACATTTTTTCAAAGAAAACATATAAATAATGAATGTATGAATAGGTGCTCAAAATCATTAATTGTAAGAAAAATGCAAATGAACACCACAACAAGGTAGTCAACACACCACCAAATCATACATATTAGAAAGGCCATCATCAAAAAGAAAACAGATAAGTGTCAGAGAAGGCAACAGTTGTACACTGTTGATGAGAATGTAAATCGGTACAACCATTATGGAATATACTATGAAAACGCTGCAAAAAATTAAAAATGTAAACACCATATGATTTAGTAATTTCACCTCCAGGTCTATCTCTAAAGGAAATTAAAACAGTATCTTGAAGATGTATCAGTGCCCTCATGTTCATCACTGCAATATTATTCACAACAGCTAAGATATGGAAACAACCAAAGTTTCCACTGAAAGGAAAAGATAACAAAAATGTGAGAGATATATACATATATATGTGTGTGTAGAGAGAGATGTATATCTACATATATAACATAGATATGCACATGCTTATATATCACACTAATTCATACACATACATGTACCTATATATCACACAATGGAATACTATTCAGCTTTAAAAAGGAGGACATCCACCCAGATATCTTATATTTTACTTACATGTACTCTAAAAAAGTTGAACTCATGGAAGAAAGTAGAGTAGTGGTTAGCAGGGGCCAGAGAATGGGGGGCATGGCAGATGTTGATCAAAGGATACATAATTTCATTTATAAGATGAAAAAGTTATGGGGATCAAATTTATAGCATGAATGGTGAAGGATCTTTTAATTCATATAATTATGATAATTATCATACAGGTAGACAAATATCAAATAACCACACTGTAAATCTTAAAAATATATAGTATATCAGTTAACATCTAAAAAGAATGACCTAGCTATCCACAGATAATATATTGTTGGTAATTGCCTGGGTTTAATATTAGTCCAGGATTTTGGGGTCAATAAATAATCACAGAAACTATATTTAAATTCATATATTACAGAACAACACAATTACTGTTGATACCAAAGTTTGCCAGAATTAAAATCCAATTTTCTGTTTAAAAGAGAAGATGAGTGGCCAGATGTGGTGGCTCATACCTGTAATCCTAGCACTCTGGGCTAGGTGGAATTAGCACCTGATATAGGTGGATTGCTTGAGCTCAGGAGTCTGAGAGCCCCCTGATCAAGAGCAAGACACTGCCTCTAATAAAAATAGAAAAACTATCTGGGCTACAGGTGGGCACCTGTAGTCCCAGCTACTCAGGAGGCGAAGGCAAGAGGATCTCTTGAGCCCAAGAGACTGAGGTTGCTGTGAACTACGACACAACATCACTCTACCCAAGCCTATGGAGTGAGAGTGTATCACAATAAAGGAAGGAAGGGAGGAAGAAATGACTTAAAAGACAGAATTTTTAAGCAGAAAGGAAGAGGGATTTAACGATTTGAAAATTTCTTAGTCTTTCCATAATGCAAAAAAATAAAAAAAAATGAGAATGTGTGTTCAGAAGAGAGCACTAAAGGCATGGCCGAATGTCCATTTGAAGAGATTAGTGTGGATCTGTACCCTCATCAATCAGCCTCCAAATCAGAAACATGGCCATTTGAACAGAAAAGAAATGAAGCAAGTCTGTCAGACTTTGTGGGTTTTACATCTCCTGAAGTTGGCCTCATAGTTTGAACATACTTGGGATATGGCACCCCTTTCTCATTTCTTTCTCTTGGAATGGGAATGTCTATCCTATGCCCATCACACCATTGCATTTTGGAAGCACATAGTATGTTTTGTTTCACAGGTTCACAGCTTTACAGGAATTTGCCTCAAGATGAATCATATCTTGAGTCTCAGCCATATCTATTTTAGGTGATATTTAGAAAAGACTTTGGACTTAGACTCTAAAGTTGCTGGAACCAGTTAAGATGTTTGGGGCCAATGAGATGGAATGACTATATTTTATATGTGAGAAGGACTTGAATTTTAAGAGGCCTCAGGCAGCATGCTGTAAAAACTGAATATTTATACTTCCTCCTAAACTCACATGTTAAAACTTTATCCCCAATGCAATGGTATTTAAAGGTGGGACTACTGAAGATGATTAGATCATGAGGACAGAACCCTCATGAATGAGATCAGCGCTCTTACAGGAGACTGTAGGCAGCAACTTAGTCCTTTCTGCCAGGTGAGGTGATGCCCAGATCTTGGATTTCCTAGTCTCCAGAACTGAAAAATAAATGTCTGCTGTTTATAAGCCACCCAGGTTATGGTATATTTTTACAGCAGCCCAATCGAATACAACATGCATATTTTTTGCTTTAGCTACTAGAAAGTTTGTAGTGAATTTGAGAAACAATTTACCAGTAGAATAGGGCCACATCATATGTGTATGTCAATGATAAATTTATTCTTGGGCTTTATTGTCTTTCTATACTGACTTACCTAACATCCAATTTTCTTTGATTAAAAAATTATTACTATCTAACACTATACATTTTGAGGGCATTTACAAAAAATTATATCATATAAAAGGATAAACAGATCAAGAGATGTCCATACAGGTGAGCTGATAGCTACGTAAATACTTCGATTCAGGTATCTGTGCCATTATCCACTTCTATTTTCTTTTAATCTTTAAGGATATCTGCAATACTAAGTACATTATTTCCTCTTGTCAGGATAACCATATATGGATCACAGCAGATGCACCCCCTTTGTCATCCCCTCTATTTTCTTGGCATCATAAAGACATGTGACTAGGTCTGGGCAATGGGTAGGAAGAAGACATTTATCTTCCAGGTAATAACACTTAATTATAATGTGAAATTCTCCATTGCTCCCTTTTCCAACCTCAGAAACTAGCGATGTTCTAGACGTGCATTCCCCAACATCTTTGGCACCAGGGACCAATTTCACAGAAGACAATTTTTCCATGGACCAATATGGAGGCCACTGAGGGGTATGATGGTTTGGGAATGATTCAAGTACACTGCATTTCCACCTCAGATACTCCAGCATTAAGTTTTCATAAGAAGCATGCAACCTCGATCCTTCAAATGAGCAGTTCACAGTAGGGATTGCACTCTGTGAGAACCTAATGCTGCTACTGATCTGAGAAAGGGCCAGGCTCAGGTGGTGATGCAAGTGATTGAGAGAGGCTGTAAATACAGATGGAGTTTCATGATCACTTGCCTGTCACTCACCCCCTCTGTGTGGCCTGGTTCATAACAGGCCATAGACAGGTATCAATCCCTGACCCCCAGTTATAGATGGTGGATTCTTTAATACTTGGGTCCCTGAGCTGTCACAATGCCATGTGAAGCTGCCATATGACCCACACTGGTCATATAATATAAATTAAATACGAACCTTTCCTGTTTTAAGCCACTGATTCAACTTGAGGCTGTTGACTGCTGCTGTAACAGTGCATCTATCCATAACATAGCACAGAGCCAAGAGAATGGAAGCAGTTAGACAAGCCTCCAAAGCAGAATCAAAAATGAAGAGATGGCAAGATGCCAAAATTTCACTGCAGCTCTTGAAGTATATTTTCAAAACTGTACACAAGAATTGGGAAGGGTATAAAAATGAATGACACAAGTGGTTAGGGAAGTCACAGATAGAAATAGCAGGTATATACGTACACAAGAATTGGGAAGGGTATAAAAATGAGTTAGAGAAGACATAGATAGAAATAGCAGGTGCTTTTATTGTTTACCTTCAAAATTTCGGTACTTTGAGTATTTCGAGGACTCAGCTGAGGAATGCAGTTGGTCTTAAAGAAAGGCTATGGTTTACACGTATGGTTTGCATCTCAAGGGTCTCTAGCAGTAATCCAATTTAACCCTTCAGAGGAATAATAAAAACATGGGATTTAGAATCAAAAGTATCTTACAATGGCTGGGGCCTTGAGAAAGTTACTTTTCTTAGCCTTGATTTTTGTTTTCTTAGTAAAATGAAGAGGGTCGCATCTGTCTCGTATAGTTAACCCTATCAAATTAAATAATCCAAGTGCAATCCTTAGCCAAAAAGATATTTTAATTATTGTTACAAGCCTCTTTAAACATCTTATTTCAGAAACAGGAAGTCTAATCCACAGAGAGGTTAACCCAGTTGTCCATGCCCTGGAGCTGATCATTAGAGCTAAGAAAAAAGTCTTCTGATTACCCATAGGTGCTGGGTGTTGTTCACATTTTCTGGAGCTCAAACAAGAAGACCTACTACAAATTAAGGGAAAATGATTTTCAGATAGATAAAAGAATAAGAATATCAATCATCAAAAAAATACAGTGGGGGATAATGAAACAGTGTTTGTGTATGAAGTTATCTACTCTTTAGAGCCAAGACTGATCACAGCTATCCTCAGTTGGCAAAGTCTTTCACGGCTCATTCTAGTCTGATACCTCTTTTCAGAGCACAAGTGTAAACATCTAGGATGACTACCACGATTTCCATCATGGCCTACCTTGTAATTTATCCCTATGTTACTGTCATTCTTCTGTTAACTCAACTTCAAATTGGTCTTACTTCTGGAAGTGAATACATTTAATGTGAGAAATAGGTAGAGGTCAAGCTTTCAAGGGTAGCTATGGAAGGATAACTCCTTGGTAATGTCATACATCGTACACAAATCTACTATTCATTATACATCAATAAGGCATAAAATATCTCTTATAGTGCTATACACATAACAGGCAAGTAATCTGTATTTGTTGAGTGAAGTAATACATACATAAATAAGGAAAGAAACTGAAACAAAAATTCACCACCTATGGGCAAGTCACTGGACAAAATAATTGCATAGGACTACGTTATTCTGTTCTCCGATGGTAGAGTCTGATTTAGACCTGCAAATTCAAAATAAGTAAGAGGCCATTCAGACTACGCAGATCACAGCAGTGATGCTTATTAGTTTATAGAAAGGGACCAATGACTTACAACATGGGTCACTTGAAATAGGGAAATTGCAAAGGCCCAGCAAATTCACAGCACTAAGCAATCTCATAATACACAGGGTAAGCTGATAGATCTTTCCTACCTGTTACTCCTCTGAGGGAGGAGTCTTTCCACGAAACCAGAGATGACTAACTTAGAAGCAAAGGACGATTACTTAAAATAGCCATGCATCAGGCGGCACCTGTGGCTCAAAAGGGTAGGGCACCAGAGCCATATACAGGAGGTGGCAGGTTCAAACCCAGTCCCAGACCAAAAAAAAAAAAATCATCCATGCATCACGGGCACCAAATTGCTGTAACAGAAAATGGGGAGAGTCCACTAACCACATCCAAACAAAAGCATTTCATTTTCAAAGAACATCCTTTCTTGCAATATGCTCCTTGTAGGAAAGACCACCCTAGACAAGTCCCTAGGTCCTGTATTTCAGGTCTCCAGTGCAGAAAGCAAGAAGCATTGACCTATGCTGAGGAGCAGAGGAAGATGGGGATATGGTGGTTTTGCTTAAACCCACAGGGGTATCCAAACTTCTTTTTCTGCCACCCAGAAGAAGAGCCGTTGTGGGCCCCACATTAAATATAGAAACACTGACAAAAGCTAATTAGAAAAAAAAAAAAAGATCCATGTATACTTTGCATGTTATTAGACACCACAGTGAAGCAAAAATGAATCAGTAGGCAGCCTTTCAGACACAGGTCGAACACCTCTGGTCCGGTCTAAATGCCGAAATGAAAAGAATAAAGAGAAAAAAAAAGAACACCAGCACTTTTGAAAGTAAAGTTCGAGTTAGTATGTAACATGGCACAATGAGAATCACAAATGTTTTTGAAGCCAGGGTATTTAAATTTATATATTTACATATAAATATTTATTATATATTTATTATAAATTATATTACATATATATTTCTAATAATCCCTTTTATCACAGGAACTGTGGTTTAGGCATGGGCAGGGAGGACATCAGGAGAAATCGATATTTTATTCTATTACTTTTATCTTTCCCAACACAAATGTATTTACTGTATATTAAGAAGGAAAAGGAAAATAAAAGTAAGCATATGCACATCCACAAATTGGTTGGTGGACAGGGCACACCCCACGGGGAGTGGCCAGCCGCTGGCTCTGCACAGGAGATGAGCCAGTCTGTACTTAGCACCAGCCTTGAGAAGTGCTGTGGAGCCTGGTCCTGGCCCTTCCATTCCAGAGAGCACCAAAAAGTCACCTCATAAGGGATGAGATTCTTTCAACAACATCCTTATTTCCATCTCTCTGCTCTCATCCTAAGCCCAACATAACCAAGAGCCTGCCTTTCCTGACCATGGTCAACGCTAATCTTTCTTCCATATTTTTTTTCCTTCAAAGTAAAACCAACATAAGTCTGTTTTTCACTTCCTTCTTCCCTCCACCCCCATTCAGAAAGAAAACTGCCAAGTAGTGAGTGGCAAGAACTCTGCTCCAATGTTGAGAGCAAGAGCCTGCCCTTGCCTGTCTGGCCACTTAACCAGGAAAGGTAGGGAGGAAACTACTCAAATTAATTACAGATAAAAATAGCATAATGTGTGCAGATGAGCGAGCGTGCATTTGTGTGGGGGGGGTGGGTTTGGAGAAGGAAAGAACATAAGAGCCTCATCTTAGATGATGCATAACTGAATAGCTATAATCGTTATTTTCACAGATAAAATAGCATTTGAGTTCGTTTTCTTCAATAATACAACAGCATGACATGACAACACAATGGCACCTGTTTCCTTAGAAAATATCTATCACCTGTTTATGGACTAAAAGGAAAAATGGAAACAAAAATCTTTCCTCATGGTCCAAAGTGAGGCACCAATTTAGCACTCGTGTTCCAGTCTGAATTTGCAGCTGGAGATAAGCTATGAATTGCACATGAAGAGGATGAGAAAAGTCAAGTTGGAGTAACGATAAGCTAAGGCTCAGTGTTGTCTATGTCATCCTGGACACTACGGGGAAGGCAAAGACAGTATCAGTCGTGTCCACAAGCCTTGACTTTCACCTGTGACTGATTTCCCAGTGACAGTTTCCTGCACATTCAAGACAGGAAAATATATTCTTCTCTACCCATACTTTCCTCTTTTCTCTCTGTTTCACTGCCCTCTAAGATCTAAAAATCATTAGGCAGAGACAAACTGGCATGAAAAAATGAAAGGAAGAAAAACAAAAGGGATTGAAGCCTGAAGTGTTGAAAGAGCCCAGGCGGTTGGCAACCTAACAGGTGGGCCTGTGCTGAATCATTCTACATGAAGTTGCATATCCCTACTACGTAATAAAATAATTGGTACTTGGAGTTACAGTTTTTGCCCACAATTGATATTGATTACTTAAAACAGATAAAATAGCATGCATATACAATAAAACAATATATAAGGTAACCATGCCATTCAGTAAGTGAAACAAAAATGTGGTAGAATTTTAATTTATTTGACTGTTAATTTTGGAAAATAAGTACTAGAGAACCTTGTAGAAGATTGATAGAAAGTCACGAGGCAAAACATTTTGAAGGCAGGAAATACATCAAAATGCATTCTTATACCCACCCACAGCAATTAGCACAAGAGGGATACATAATAAATATAACGTATCACAAATCTACATTGAAAATATAAACAAGAATGTGAGGAGTGTCCAGAGTTGAAGATAATATTAGAGGATGATTTTTAGAATGCTTACTTGAAATAAAAAAAAAAAAAAAGTGAAAATTTTCTTTTACCTGTAGGACATAGCCTGGTATTTAAATTTATAGGCCCTGGAGACAGGAAATAAGGACTTAAATCTATGATTTACCATTTAGTAGGTAGGGGACTTGAGCACATTACATATTCTAAGCTTCAGTTTCCTCCTTTGAAAAATATAGACAACATGACTCAGAAAGATCAGAGTGAGAATTAAATGATATATGAAAACTTTTGCACCATGCTTCAGTGTGAGCCTGTTTAGGGAATATCAGAATACGTGTTCTTGAGCCTGCTGAATCTCTCTTCCCAGCAGAGAGATGTGCAGATGGCCTCAACATTTATGTCAGACTCCAAACCCCAGTTTTCACTTCTGTTTGTAATGGAGACAAGTCTCTCATAAATGTGCTTAACTTGCTATCTTTGTAACTCTGGTTCTAATGTTAGAATGAGGCACAAAATGGGTAATTTGGGAGACAGTTCACATACAACAGAGCCAGGCCTGGTCAGTGTTGAATTTGTTGTTGTTGTTGTTGTTGTTGTTTTGTTGTTGTTCTTTTTTTGTCCCAAACTAATGACTACTGAAAGTAGTTCCAAAACACTCGTAACAGCACAGAAAACTGAACTGAATCCTTTACAACAATCCTTCCCTATCTGTTTTCTTGGGAACTGGTGGTCAATCTGATACAAGCGCTAGTGTAGTTAGTCAATGGGGCAGGACATTAAAAAAAAAGAAAAGTAAAAGAAGGGGCAATCTGAGTCTATGTGTCAATGATCCATCAACTTATGTAATTATGTTAGTAGAAAAAGAAAAACAAACAAAATACAAACAGAAAACCAGATAAGCCTGGGGAATAATCTACTTTTTCTTCACAAAACTCACAGAGCAGATAGCATTTCTCCTGCATGATCACGGGAAGCATCAGAATTTTGATCAGCAAAACGCAGTTGCTGAGAGTTGAAGTCTACTCACCATTCTCTCTTAACCTTCTTAAAAAACAAAAATGCCCATTTTCATTATTTCAGAAAGTCTTAGAAGTTTCACCAATTTTCTCAGCTAGAAATTTGCAAGGGTTACAGTGATATTTGTCTATTTCAACAGGAAAATTACTTTGGATTTCTCTATAGAATTTGGAACCAACTCCAAGCATTCTGCCTGGCTGTGCCTGCTGACGGGGAAGGTCATCTCAGAAGTATCAGGGATGTGGATATTCACTCACAGCCACTGCTCACTTATCTTCTTTTCTTGGTGGTAGCTATACCATTTTTGCCTATAGAAGAAATTAATTGATTAACGTGTCTGGTCATGGGCTAAATCTCTGAAAATCTGGCCATTGAGGCTATGTCTGAAAGCTGGGCAGCTAATAAAGGTGACTTAAGGTGGGGAAATAGGTTTTGGCCAACTTCAAAATCGGTATTTCTTGGCAATAACAGGAAAACTAATTCAGTGCCACCAACACCTGGTCATTTGGATCTTAATTGACTCATTCAGGTCTTCCTCCCCTCCCCCTTCTGCTACTAATAAGCAAAGTTTAATGGGATTTTAACGTTTTCAGCAAGGTGGCACACATCCCTAGCTCTCTCAGAAGAGGTAATTGACCGCGATTGTATTAACCATCATTATGGGAAATGCTTCAGGTCCCAGAAGAAATGCTTCTAAATTGGAATGTTCTTCCTTCCTTTGTCCCTAAGGTGATTTGCCAATAAATTAACATGTCGGGCAAATGTCTACAACACATGGTTAAACATGATTCGACCTGATTAAATTCTTATTTAAGGTCACATTTATCTCTGCTTGACTTTGTTACCTCTGTTTTGAACCACTCGTCCCTTTTCTTTCCTTCCTGCTGTGCCTTGGAAGTCTCTTGAGTGACACTATTCCTTTTCATTTTCAGCTCATTTTAAGCCTGACCTCCAAGGAAACCAACGATTACTTCACGCTGTCTCAAGCAAACAAACAAATAACAATAAAATACCCTACAATATCTGTCTATAATTTTTAAAATTATAATAAAATATATCACCTGCTAAGAAATATAGGTCTTACTAAGACTTTCAGGGCATACCATCAGCATCTTTGAAACTTCCCTGCACCACCCAGAAAACAGTACTTCAGAAAAAAAAATTAGACAGACAGGTATCTACTTTATTAAAATTCTGGGATTCCAGATTGTAATCAAATTTTAATGAGAAATAAAAATAATCAGGCTTTCTTTTGACCTTTAAAAGAGAAGATTCTTATGACATTTGTATTCCACTAATTTGATCTAAAGCATCTTCAGTCTTTGTATAAAGTCAGAACTCTTCCTCGTGAGTCTCTCGCTGCACATCTGTGAGCAGCCGGCCTCCACGTCTCCACCTCATTATGAAGCTCCAAGGAGAGGGGAACGAGAGTCCTGCTCATTGCCGAGGCACTTCTTTTGATGGATGTGAATTTTATCTCTGCTAATTGTGGGCACTTCCTTGCATCCCAGTTGAGAGGGAGGATCTGTGACCTCAACATAATTGTATTAATGAATCAAATCAAAGCAGAAGGGACATGGTCTACTCATGACAGAAAAACGAGCCTAAAAGATATGGTAGAAACTAATGAGCAAATTGGGAGAATACTTGTAAACATTCTCTTGACCATAAATAGCAACAGCAAGGGAACAGTGTGCAGCTTACCACCACGGGCAAGGAGCCTTTCCTTCCCGGCCTGCACATCTGGCCTAGCAGTGGTTAATAGGATTTATAGATCTTTGGCGGTGTTGGCAACAAATGAGATGCCGACCTCAATCCTGCTCAAGACAGGCTGATTATTCAGAAATGCGTAATTGAAAAAAAAAAAGTGCCGCTGTTACATTGGCTATTCAAGGAAGCTTGCTGAAAAGCAGCAGCCAGATCTTGCCCTTTGCTAAAGCGAAATTAATTGACTTAGGATTCTATGTTGCCATTTGGGGTATTTCTTATTATTACGTAGCTTGGACCAAAGAATGCAAACTCACTTGAATACGGCTCTCTTATTTACAGTGCCACGCTTGAAATTCAGTTCTGCAGCATCTATTTGGGACTACAGGAATTTGGATCCCTCCATCACTTTGATTTCCTTGTTTACAGGTGTTTCCGTATCAATGGCACGTCTCCCAGTTCTATCTCTTAAGTATTCTTGTGTCATTTTTGGGCATTTTTCCTTCCAAGGCATAACCTCTTCTACTGTTTGGTTAATTCTCAAAATAGAAGGCAAATGGGATCATTTTCCTAAAGACAGTGGCAGAACTTGAACAACAGAACTGGCTCCGAGCACCTCTTTTTTGAACCTTGTGCTCTTCTGCTTCAGCGTCACTGAACTTCTGCCTCTTTCCTGCACGGGCCGCTTTCCCCTGCTGCCCTCATGCTCATATGCCACCTTTCCATACGATCTGCTCAAGGCCATCCAGCCTTCTTGGATGTCTTCCAAATGGTAAATGGGGCCCACTTCCACCTCTGAATGTGACAGCACACTGCCTTGTATAATAGGAGGTCGAGCCAATGTGGCCGTAAAGACTGGTTTTAAAGTCAGGCCTAAGTCTCACCTCTCTTCTTTACTAGCGATGTGACTGTGGACCCAAAATGTATCATCTTGGAACCTCCCATTCCTCCCTGGAAAATGAGGACGCTGATAGTGATTTCAGCTTGTTCATAGATTGAATAAAAGTATGTCTGCAAAAATAGCTATGGAAGTTACTGAAACTCAGGAGGTGTTCAACACATCACTTTCCTTCCAACAGTTTTACTAGATTGTAAGATTTCCAAGGTAAGCATAAGGTCTTACAAATCTTTGTAGGCATGAACATATTTCACAGCACGTATATGAATCTTTCTGCTCAAGCATTAATCCTGTCTTCCAGATAAATATAAACGAAGCCTAAATTTTGTTCTCTCTTGAGAAAGAGTTTGTACAAAAACAAAAACAAAACAAAACAAGAGACTATGTCCTTTGGGGGAATGGACATGGGGTATCAGGATGTTCCATTTTCCTTTCACAATTAGGGAATCCTATAAAAATCACAAGTGAACCCTCACTGGCATTGGCCCTGGAAAGACAGAAGGGCAGCATGATCAAGATTTTGGAATGTGTTTGATTCCCTCTCTGTCATCTACCAGCTATTGGCTATGGGTAAGTTTCTGAACCTCAGTTTTCTCATTTATAAAAGGTAAGTAACAAGTAGAGCACTTTGTGATGATTAAATATAATGAAGAAATCCATGTAATGTGGCTGGCAAAAACAAACAACAACAAAAAACCCAACCACTACATAGGGAATTCCTGAATAATCGCCAACATTGGTTCCCCCAAGGCACGTTTTCCCAGCTGAAACTTCATTAATGTGAATACCCCCATAAAGTGAGAGAGAGCGTTTCTTCTCATCTCTCTTTGTTTCATAATGCTCATGTGTGATATTAATATTAGTTCTTTGGCGTTTCTCCCCACCACTATCATTCTAGTATCCAACAAGTTTTCCTGGGTCTTACTTCCACTATTTTTGGTGACAAAGTTCTAAGAAGAAACACATGTTCGTTTAAAGCCCCCTTTAAACTGATCAATAATATGCAAAATGGCCGTTCTTTCCCATCACATCTCTGAGCACAAACGTGAACAAATATCAAGGCAATATCAAAAGTTTCAGTTTGGATTCTAGATGCCAAGCACAAGTCCTGCCGGAGCAGGCTCCTTCAGCTGGTTGCTACTGACAGCAGACGCAGTGAAATTATTCTCAAGTACCACATGCATGATAATAGCTGTCTAGATACAGCAAATAGATATAAGCAAATGAATGGTCTTGGAACTGTCTGCTGTCATTCATTTAAAAGAGAATCTCTTGGAGGCTGACTACCTTTGTTCAAAAATAAATTTAACTAGAATTTAGTTGCCGTGGGACGAAAGAACACAGAATAAATCCGTCAGGCTCAAGCAAGAGCTGCCAGTTCCTTCACTGTTAAGAGAAATACAATGATTGGGCTCAATTGCTCACTGGCATAAAAAGGAGGAGGAAAAAGAATGTACAAATAACTGCATTGTTATCAAAAGCTCCACAGGGGGGTGAACAATAATACAATTGCCTTTGTTCATTAGGAAGAAACCAGGTGGAGACAGTTTAACGTATTAAT
>CAUYQV010132880.1:0-12572 GCA_963574575.1 Galagoides demidoff
TGGTGGGTGCCTGTGGTCCCAGCTACTTGGAGGCAGAGGCAGGAGACTTGCTTGAGCCCAGGAGTTGAAGGTTGCTGTGAGCTGTGATGCCATGGCACTCTACCCAGGGGGACAGCTTCAGGCTCTGTCTCAAAAAAAAAAATCTGATAGATGAAAAGCATATGGGATTTAACTGGACTATTTTAGTTTTTGCATATTTCAAAATTTCCATAAAAAAGACAAATAAAATCTTAAGTGAATGGGCGTTTGTGGTTTAGGATAAAAATTCCCGTGGTAGCATCAATGATTCTTAAACAAATTGGATAAAAGATAGCATGCAGTTATTTCATGTGACTCCAGTTAAAATAAAGGAGTGATACTGAAGATATACTAGAATAAACTAAAGAAAACTATTTCATGAAATGAGAAAAATGGGAAGCAATCCTAGTATGATATTTTATATAATTTGATTTTAAGAATTTGATGTTTTCTTCCTTCCTAAATGGTCAATTACCTTTTTGGATTTTCTGACTGGAAAAATGGGAAATTGCCTTATATCTATGGTGGCCTGTATTTAAATTTACATGGTTGCTGCCAACATTAAAAAACAAATTAAGGCAAACAAAAAGCCCAAGATTACTTCATAAAACATATTTCAGTCTTCTCTTGAAAATCCAGCTGGCCAAAGTGGGCTTTTGTAATCTTATACCAATTAGCTGAAGCCAAATAACTGCTTTCCTCTTATTGTGGTATATGAGATCTCCAGTTTACAATACCCTGCCACCACTCCATTTTTGTCTCCCGACACAGAAACCAAATCCGAGTGTCAATGCTAGCAAGCTATTCTGCTTTTCTTAGGCCTATGTCGCTTCCCTCATTACCTGCCTGTCTCTGTGTTTAACAGATTGTTATAGCTTTATTTATTTTTTTGTAGAGACAGAGTTTTATTCTATCCCCTTGGTAGAGTGCCGTGGCGTCACACAGCTCACAGCAACCTCTCTAACTCCTGGGCCTAGGCGATTCTCTTGCCTCAGCCTCCCAAGTAGCTGGGACTACAGGTACCTGCCACAACACCTGGCTATTTTTTTGTTGCAGATTGGCTGGGGTCAGGTTTGAACCCACCACCCTTGGTATGTGGGGCCAGTGCCCTATCCACAGAGCCACAGGCACTGCCCTGTTATAGCTGTGTTTATGTAAATTCTTACCCATTTCATCTAATTTCTCCATGTCCCGGATAATCTGTTTGGGATCCTTCATCTTTAAAACTGCAGCTCGTACCATCATGCGTTGCTTTTTGTTCTTAGAAAAATAAGAGAGCAACATGTCAAGAAGCTGGACACTCTTAAGTTTTAATCTGCTTTAACAATCTATTTAAGCCAAATTTTGAACTTCTCCTTGGCTTCTGATAACTTGTTCCAAACAACAGAGACAAGGGTATGTGATTTTTTGCTCTGAAAAACATCTAGATGTTAGTCAAAAAAAATTAAGAAATGTTATTTACTAGATATCCTTTTAACTCTGTGAGATCTTTAACAGTTAGTTAAATTATATATTAGAACAAAGCATTACAGGATTGAAAGTTAATCAATCAAACAAAATACAACAGAAATTTATCTGTTCCCTCTGTGTCAAAGCATAATTCTAATAAGTAAATTCTTTTTTATTCTAAAATATTTTGCCACAAGCTCAATAGCTAGCTAATGAGGAAAATGCATATACAAAGCTAACATCACATTTATTTCCAATCTCTAATTCATTAGCTTCTAGAGCAGTTATGCTTTAGCAAACAGCAAAAAATACATATATACATTTTCTAAAGTGTATTTTAACTCATTGGAAAAGGTAGTCAAATAATGTTAATGAGCTTATTTGTAGCATTACTTTGTCTCAGTTTCTAATTTTTGGCTTACTAAATCTCATGGTTTTTATATGCAGCACATGGCATTTTTTTCTAGGAAATAACTGGACATATTATTCTGAAATCCACAAATTCTGAATCACAAGATATTCCAAACACCACTTAAACCTATATAGGATGCTTCTAAAATCATACCTTCTTTAATTCTCTCTTCCGGGCTTCCTTTCCTTAAAAGGGAGGGAGGGAGAGATAATACAACTTTTAAATCTTGAGCATTAGCATTTTCTCTAATTTAATACGCATAATTCTTTATTGTGGGAGGCTATCCTATGCACTGTAGCATATTTAGCAGCATCCTTGCCTCTCTACCCACTCTGATACGACAATGAAAATGTCAAGACATTTTTATGTTTTTTCAAAAGTAACTATGCATCTGAAGGAAAAAGATAACATAAAATACTAAACAAGAGCTTACAAAATTAATTTGTCCAAAATTCCAAATATAAAAGAAAGCTTAAAGCCAATTCTACTTTGCAAGTCAATCAAATTTGAAAAATAAGTGTACTAATTTCTTTGCATATTTAAAGTTTTAATCATGTGCTATTAGGAACACTGGAACTGGCTCGGCGCCTATGGCTCAATCAGCTAAGGCACCAGCCACATACACCTAAGGTGGCGGGTTCGAATCCCCAGCCCAGGCCCGCCAAACAACAATGATGGCTGCAACCAAAAAATAGCCAGGCGTTGTGGCGGGCGCCCCGTGGTCCCAGCTACTTGGGAGGCGGAGGCAGGAGACTCGCTTGAGCCCAGGAATTGGAGGTTGCTGTGAGCTGTGATGCCAGAGCACTCTACCCAGGGGGATAGCTTGAGGCTCCGTCTCAAAAAAAAAAAAAAAGAACACTGGAACTTTATACAATTTACTCTTCCTATCACTGCTAATCTTGTAATTAAGCACAATGAAATAGATTCCCTACTATTTGCAATTTTTAACACTCCTCTACTTCGTCATACCACACTAACGGACACTTACGAGCTTGGTCTGTAGGGTTCATAAATTTTCCACTCTTGGTGGAGGATGTAGATCTTCGTCCCATGTTGACAATCTGTGTGCTTTACTTTTTCATTAAGAAAAAGAAAAAAACCTGCAAAGATGAAGAAATAGCTTGTATCTCTTATATCTCTACCAATCTTCTAAAAATAAACTCTTTAATACTTAATTTTCTAAGACCTTTTTCCTTATTCTTTTTTTTGGGGGGGGGGTCTCACTGTGTTGCTCAGATGGTCTAGAACTCCTGGGTTCAAACCATCCTCCCACCTTGGCTTCGAGTATAGCTGGGATTACAGGTGTACACCATTGTACCTGACTTCTTTCCTTAGTTTTGATCTAAAGTGTTCAAGAAAGATGGCCTCAACTATCTTGACCATAAACAATTAGATTGTTCTTATTCTTCAGAAACAACAGGTGTGAAGATGACTTTAAATATCAGTGACTCATCAATACAACTTTTTTCCCATGGATCACAGCACTGACTTTGTCAAAACTGAAAAAAATCAACCAGATGTAACAATAATGCTATTTAACAATATGGCACAGACCCTGAACATGAGCAGCCATTACTCCTTTTTTACATTCCTCCTTTATTTACATTCAGGGTAATAGATAAATAAAAAGAAATTTTAAAAAAGGGGTTAACTGGATAATTAGCTCAAAGACAAATACCTCACCCCACCTCACTTGCCTCTATGGTTTTACTTGGCATGTATGTTGTCCATTCCTAACACTTTGAGACAGTAAGCTCATTTATTTAAACATTTTATTCTAATTCAGATACATACAATTCTTTACTCTCAAGAATTCAAAACATAACTAAAAATGCAAATATTTAAAATTAGTACCATATTAAGAGCTCCCCCAAACTCTAAGATATATATTTTTCTTACTAGTACTTAACTCTTGATCTGGATTTTTTAAAGTAACTAAAATGAATAATTGTGTTTGAGGGAGAGTATTTTGTATCCTAAAACTTCTATTAACAGGCGGCAGTTGTGGCTCAAAGGGGTAGGGCACCCGACCCATACGGAGGTGGCAGGTTCAAGCCCACCCCCGGCCAAAAACTGCAAAAAAACAAAAAACAAAAAACCAAACAAAAACTTCTATTAACATAATACATTCTTACATAAATTCTTCCTCTTACTCCAAAGGAAGGGGGTTAGCTTTTGAAACTCAAGTCTTTCCAATAATCAAGGTTGAAAAATTTGTTTATAGAAAACAGAAAAGTGTCTGAAAGCAGACACTCACTACCTCGATTTCCACTAGATGTTTCCGAGTTGTTCCAGGGGTTATTACTTTACCCTGCCACGCGATTCCTTCTCAGAAAAACTGGGGGTTGAGGAGGAGAGGGGAGCAAGCGGTGGAGAAGGGTGGGAACAGGCAAAATTAGAACACAAGATCTCCTATCTTTGATTGCCTGTTGTCTTTTGCGCTTTTTTTTTCTCAGGCTCCTGTTTTGACCCTCCTTTCTCACAACGGAAACACAAAACCTATGAATTACAGGGAATTTTACAGAAGACACTGGAGCCCTAGTCTACACAAATTATATTTCTGTCAGGCCAAAATACGTTGGCGAACCCTAAATAGCCAAAGAAGCTTCAGTGGGACCAGGGTCCAGGTACACCAAAGGAGGCAAGAGCAGCCCCCAACTGCCGAAACCATAGCGACGGTTGACCCTGACTCGAGGTACAGGACGTCAAATCCATGCAGTCCTAACCGACCCGGGCGAAGTCAGGCGCATAACCGCTGGACGCCGCGCCACCCCAGGCTCACGGAGAGCCCCCAGTCCGTGATCCAAGAGACCCCAACCCGGGAGAGGAAGAGCGGGGGAAAAGGGGCCTGCTGTTCCCGAGGCAACCGCGCAGGCGCAGGAAGGGGCGAGAGAGATGGAAGAAGCGGAGTAGAGAAGTTCCATACACTCACACTTCTGCTGGGCTCCCAGGGCTGCGAGAAACGAGGAAGGGAAGACTCCCAGCCTCTTTTACTTGGTAGGGCCTTTAAGTCAGTCTCTCGGTCAACCACCCAGCCACCGCCATCTTGAAACCTCGCGCCCCGCCGCAATCCCTACGTCATTTCCTATCCCCTCAGCCGGCAGTCTGTTAGCCTCGTTCTGTCCTGGAACCATAGAGAGCGCCCAAGAATCCCAGGACCAGAGTCTTTTCCGCTTCGACACATCACCCAATTGGTCGGGTATTGAGAGCCCGCCTCGTACGTGAAGACGCCACATCGATTGACACTTAGCTAGTCCAATAGAAACAATAAGAAGGAAGTTGCTCTCTGATTGGCTGACTGCCCTGCCGAGCCGAAGTTCAGCGCTTAATCGTCAGAGACCGGCGCATTCGGAGGATGTAGTGGTGTTTTAGGATGTTTCTATGTCCTGGAATTGTCTTAGTTTTTGGATTTTCATGTTTCTTATGACGCAGGCAGGAGCAGTCCTTGGGAGAGTCTCCCCTGGAAAACGAGTACCCGTATAACACTTTCTCCTGAGTTGAAGAACTCGTTGAACGCGCTTTGCAACCATCACGTTACACTCGTGGGTGGCTGATGCCTGTGGAGATTTAAAAGGGATTGGTAGATACACAGCGTTGGTAGACCTGAAAAGTAAATCAGGGCCAGTATTAAAGTCCCAGATTGTTAATTTACAGGAGTGTGTGTGTGTGTGTTGAAGAGGTAATTGGGGATATACAGTCAGTTTTAAATTTGTGAGTGGCGAGGTCAGTCTGTATTGGCTCAATTTCCGATTGGTCTTCAACCAGCCAGGTGTCCTCTATGATGTCATCGTACACACGGTATTATTCACTTAACCTGTAGCCTTCATCCTTTCCTTACCTTCTGACCCCTCTTTCCCTAAGACTCTCCCTCCATGTTTTCCCTTTAAAGGTAAGTCTAAATATTCTGAAAATTCTATGCTTGAAGTACACTCTTGGTAATTTTTTTATCGTAATCTGAATGTATCCCTAATAGGAAAATCAGTTAGAAATAGGCCTATTCTTAATATCTATTAAAAATATTTCAGAATATTAGTCGGGGTACATGTTAATTTTTAGCATAATATTTGTGTGTCCTTAATGGTATAAAGTTGGTCCCATAACTAACCTTTGTCTTACAGTGAATTTTAGAGTGAATTTGAATTTCAGAAAGCAGTTAACAAGATTTGTAGGTTAAAACTGATAAACCAGTAATAAGGAAAATAAGATTTAATTTTTGAAAGTGAACCTAATTTTGCAACCAACTTATAAAAACCAATCCTAGGAGAGAAAGAAAATAAAGAGTACGTTGGAAAAATTAAAAAGTCTTTCATCTAGCTAATAAAAATTTTTGAAGTATGTGGAGCAGTTTTTATTTCTTGTACTTGGATGCAAGAATCAACTATAACATTCTCATGTCAATAGCTTATTCATGATTTTGTAAGTGTGTACTAAAAGAACCCCCTTTTTCGCCCCTTCAAAGATGATGAATTTAGGAAACAAACACTTCCATCTCTAGAGATTCAGCTGAACTATAAGGCCTTTTTTTTTTTTTTGAGACAAACTGTCACTATGTCACCCTTGGTAGAGTGCTATGGCGTCATAGCTCATGGCAACCTCAAACTCTTGGGCTTAAGCTATTCTCTTGCCTCAGTGTCTCAAGTAGCTGGGATTACTGGGGCCCCCTACAATGCCATAAATGACAAATTCTTAAAGAGTAGTGACTTTATATCCTACTTCCTAAATAACATTTTATGCATGTATAGCTGTAGTTTACTTGCTTGTTTTTCATGTGTTCCAGAGTGTTGAAACATTCACATGAGTGATATTTAACCATCACAGTTAATCAGAGTTGATTACAATTATAGAAACAGAACCTTTATCTTTTTATTTTTAACTTTTTATCTTTTTTTTCTTACCATCCAGATTACATTGTATAATTAGAAATTTACAGGTCTGTGGCAGCCTTTCATCATTAAAGCAAATTATTACAAACCATTTTTCAATCTCTTCCAGTTTATGGAAAATTTGATTTAGTCTGATAGTCAAAAATATGGTAATATTTCTATTCCATTTAAGGCCCAGGGATTTGGTCTAGGCAGAATTTGCTAAGTATGTCCTGTAAGTACCGAATAATGTTTGAAGCTAGTGGAAGAAATGAAAGTCTCTGCATTCAGTGTAAATTTTAAGGAGCTTTGCTGGAAGTTAGAAAAGGAAAAGGTTAACCCCTATACTTTTTTCTCTGTAGTAGCATTTACACCAACCTCGATTTGATAGAGCAAGGTGAGAAAACATCCTGGGATGTAATTTTTTACCTTGCAGGGTCTAGCACCAGCTGATCAACCATTTATGGTTGATTCAAAACACAAAAGGCATCTGTTTCTGGCATCTTCAATTCCCCTTTCAAAATTGCTTACCTATTTAAATGTGTATTAGAAACAAAGAGAATGAGCCTAATTAAAGCAGGAAGCACTATTGGGAGCGAAGCAGAAAAATATTCCAGCGGCAAAATGACTGTTCATTTCATTTGTCGTTTTACTGTATGGGTGACCTCAGTGATGGCATTATGATATTTTTCTGAGGCTGACTTGAACTCTACCAGATGCTTCTCATAACTTTTGATGGCTGCTTGAAGCTGCGTTTTCTCCACTGCTCCCAGGATAGCACGGAAGATCATATCTATGCCAAGGCCAAGAATAGCAACTCCAATACTGCCAAGGAGAGAAGCACCAATTTGAGCTAACACAGTGACCAGCTTGTTAATTATGCCAGTTGTGACGTTTGAGCCCACAAGTTTTACAGCCACTGCACTGGCTGCAGATGTAGCTTCTCCTAGAATGACTGAGATCACCTTTTGTACTATTGCAATTTTCTCTGTTTCCCTTTCCTTGATATCCTGGAGTTTTATATAAAGAGTTGGCTCTAGTTTGTCTTTCAGTGCTTCATCAACCTTCTGCAGTTCCTTTTGGATTTTCATAATGGCTTGGATGATGATATCACAGTTTTCTTTGATGGTCCCATCTCTCTTCATCTCAATGGGGGCCAGCCTGCACCCCAAGTGCACATTTAGAACCCCAATCAACTCATTGGTGGCATGGAAGCTGTCAGATAAGCAGTCCAGGAGCTGCTGGTGAAGACGGTTTACTTCCTGTCGCCTCTTTGGGTTCTCTGGGTAGAGGAAGTCACTGTGAGCCATGTTTCAAATATGATCTCTGAAAAATAAAACAGTAAATTTTCAGTCAAGATCTTGGAAAAGACCTGCTTCTGCACATCTGACTAGAAGAAAATTGTGTTTCATGCATAGCAAAGTAGCAATATGCTATATAAGGAATTTCTCAGGAGACTCAGCAAGTTCTTCTCACCATGTTACCCAGAATGATCTCAAATTCATGGGCTCAAGTAATCTCCCACCATGGCCTTTTAAAGTGCTGAGATTATAGGCCTGAGCCACCATGTGTGGTCAAAATAAATTTTTTTTTTTGGAGATAGCGTCTTACTCTGTCACCTAGGCTGGAGTGCAGTGGTGTTATCATTGCTCTCTGTAGCCTCATACTCTTGGGCTTGAGCATTTTTTTCACCTTAGCCTTCTTAGTAGCTGGGATCACAGGCATGACCCACCTCATGCTTCACCAGGTTCTTTCAAACAATTATTTTTATGAAAACTTGGAGTCAGTGTAAGGAAGATATGGGTAACAATATAATCCATTGATACATAAGGTATTAGATTTGTGTGGTGGTGGGAATATTTGAAAATATTTATGTTTATCAAGCATTTAGTTGTTAGTAAATAAACATGATTGTTTCTAGGGTGTATTTAATAACTTTTATTTGAAACAGACCCCAATTTGAAAGGGTTAGCCCTTGATTACCAATGCTCTTTAATTAGCCCAGTGCTTAGTCCCCACATTGAATTCACCTACCAGACTGACATAACTAACATTTACAGTTAAATTGGTATTCAGGGTCAGAAGAATATTAAAATCTCTGAATTTTCAGGGTTATATTTTGTACTTAAATACTTGGCCATCTTAATTAAACATTAACAAATCACTGTATCTCTTTACAGGCAAACTATTTGTTTTCTAAACCTAAGGGACATCCAAAAGCAGCACATGTTATATTAGAATATTTTAAAACAATTTCTCCCAATAAGGGACTATATTCAAGAATGGATAAAATTTCATTTGAAAAGAAGGTGGACACTATACAAGGGACAGTATAATTACAACTGTGTTCGAGTCTCCATTTTCAAAGCAGCTTATGAGTTAATTATATATTGTGCTGGGCCATTATTTAGATGAGCCAGAGTTAGTGTCAGAAGGAAAATAATGCTGTTTTTAAAAAATATTAAAGAATAGAGTCCACCATAGGATGAATAAAGTGCAGTGCCATTTAGAGAAAAAAGGCAATAATGCTCTTCAGAGTTTATTTGGGTAAAAATTCCAAATTTGAGCCCAGTACAAACAATATGTTATTCAATATGCATACCTTAAGTTGACTTCTGTGTTCCTGGCACTTTTGTTTTTCTATTAAAGTCTTGGGAGAAAAGAATGACAAAAATGAAGTCCTTTTGTCTATATCCATAATGGAATTGGCACACTCTTTATTTGAGCAATCAACATCTTGATTAATTTGGGCCCTGTGTCTTCAAACACCATGATTCTCAGTCTAAATGTAGGGAATCTGGGAAATGTGGGATGAGAGAATGACGATGTTTTTCTCTCAAGAAAGTAAACATGAAAATATCCTATCCTCCAACTCACATAGATATAATGTGGAAATGGAATTTTTTTCTAAAATGGATTAGGAATATAAATAACCATTTATGTTGTTCAGTTTGGAAGAATGCTCTAGAACCTTCTGGTAGAATAAACTACGATGGACAGAAATGTCTTGTTATTCTTGATCCAGATCCAGTGCACAAAACACATACACGTGTGACAGACACGAATTTCCACAAAATGATTCTTAGAAACATTTCTAACTCAATCCCATTTAAAGACATTGCTTGTTGAGGTTCTATTAAATGTTCCAGAAACTCACTAATGGGCTGCAAACTGCAATTAGATAACAAATTTGGACTTTGAATTTTCTTTTTTCTTCAGTATTTTTCCATTAAATATTTATCTTCTTTTTGGGTCCTGATTTTTCAGATCTTATGAATGAAAACTACCATTTCTGACTTCAAATTCAGAAGACAATCAACTAGATCCCTATTCAAATATTTAGGTGAGCGGCATCTTACTAATCCTGGAAAAATGGAAAGTATCTTTAGCAGTTATCATATACCATTACATGAGGGCATAGTTTCCAGAAACGGTGTGAGGTTCTATCTAACCAAAATAGACAAATAGAAAAATGAACCTTCCTCTTGGATGGAAGGTTGAATGCTTCTTAGTGGTCAGCTCCTTTTCTGTTAACTTATTGTTTTGTCACATCAACATAATCATAAAATGTATCAAAGACTAAACAGGTGAGACAGTTTTTTCAGGAAAAGGAATGATGGGACTCATACCATATTAAGACACCATAAAAACACAAGGTTAAACTGTATTGGATAGTGTGAAAGTAGATGGATTCATGGAACAAATTAGTACCCAAAGCAGACTCTTCTATCCATTTTATAATAATAAATGTAGAACCTCAAATCAATAATAATTGAAATTATTACTCTCTAAGTGATTCTGTCATGATGGGCTGGTCTTTGAAGTTAAAAGTCAAAAAAAATGTTATTAGTGCATAATAAATGTGAAAAATCAAATAATAAAGCACCTAGAAAAAATTGAGTAATTTCCAAATGTCTGGATGAAGGAGGATTTTATAAGCCTAAAACAAATGGAAACAAAGTTTCATGCAAAAATTTATTTATTTTTGAGACAGAATCTTACTACGTCGCCCAGGCTAGAGTGCTGTGGCATCAGCCTAGCTCACAGCAACCTCAAACTCCTGGGTTTAAGTGGTCCTTTTGCCTCGACCTCCTGAGTAGCTGGGGCTACAGGTGTGCCACAATGCCTGGTTAATTTTTCTATTTTTAGTAGAGACAGAGTCTAACTCTTGCTCTGGCTGGTCTCAAACTCCTAAGCTCAAGAATCCTCTGGCCTCGGCCTCTCAGAGTGCTAAGGATTACAGGTGTGAATCACCATGCCCCTCCAGTGTAAAACTTTAAGCAACAAAGATGATGGCTGTGTAAAAAGAACTTAAAGCAAGCTGGGAAAAATGCAGGAAAAATGAAAAAGTATTAATTTCTAAAGAATATTACTATTAATAAGAAAAACATTAATAATCTAATACCTAAATGAGCAAACAACCCTGTGCCAAGTGTAAGAAAAGGAATAGTAGCTAATAAAATGAAGAAAGTTCAAACTTATCAGAAATCAAAGTTTTGGTATGTTTTCAGCTACAAAGGTGGCATTTCTTCTCCTCTCCCCTTACATACTCACGCCCTTGCCATTGTGCTCTGATATTTTTCTTTGTGGAATGTAGACATCAGTCTGTGATTTTTGTTTCAAGTAACAAGTTTGAGTAAGAGACATCATAAGGTGCTCAAAATTATTTTTCCCTTTTAATGAAAAGATTTTAATTTTTCTGAGTCAGGCCTACTTTCCTAGCTTTTTTTCCTTTGGGGTGGGTGATGGAGAAGATTCCTTATGTAAAAAAAAGGAAAAATTCCTTTCAGCAGCCCATACCTGCTCAGGTGTATCTGAGCTGCAGTAGTGAATATGGTTCAAGGTGAATTCCACACCCAAAAGGCATACTAGAGGTACTGGAGCATAAGGAAGATGAGAGGTGGGGAGCTACTGAAGGTGGAAACCACTGAATTGTGTTTTGGACAGGTGAAGTTTGAAAAATCCTGAAAGAAAGCAATTATTGGTCCAGTAACAATTTAATAGGGTAGTGTTTACTGTGTGTAACGTTGTATGCTAAGCACATTCTGTAAAGCATACAAAGATGAAAAAGACATAGTCCTGCTTTTTTGGAATTTCTAATTTAGCTGGGGAGTTAAGACAGATCTGTAGCTACAATGTTGAGTTGAAAGTAATGCCATACAAAATTATAGGTACCCCTGATATTTTACTCATGAAAATTCAAACTTTTTAACAGCCCACACTGTAGTACATATTGACACTATGGCCATATGGTGGCATTTGATCATCCAGAGAAGGTTAACAATGTGTACCCTTTCAAATTGATACACTTAAATATCTGCTTGATAATTAAGGAGAGGTCAAACACCACGTGAACCACAGTTGGCAATGTGCACTGTTTCCACTATTGTCCTTAACAATTTGGTTCTAACTCTCAAACCGATCACTCAGCAAAAGAAAAGTCCTGTAGTTAATCAGAGTCACCCTTCTTAAATAAAAATCATGTTTGTTACTCAGGCCCACTACAAGTGATATCTTACAAGCAATATATTATATTATATTATATTACATGTGCTCTCTGGGAGGAGTTCTGGGCCATGTACAATTCCCCAAATGCTGTTTTCCGTGATGACCTGGTGACTTTTACAGATTGTGGTACCAGCAAGGAGCACAGCGGTCTGTGTAAAATGGCTCTGCTTAACTATACTTTCTTTTTTTCTTTTTTGAGACGGAGCCTCAAGCTATCCCCCTGGGTAGAGTGCCATGGCATCACAGCTCATAGCAACCTCCAACTCCTGGGTTCAAGCGAGTCTCCTGCCTCCGCCTCCCAAGTAGCTGGGACCACAGGCGCC
>CAUYQV010132882.1:0-25756 GCA_963574575.1 Galagoides demidoff
TGGGAAGCTGAGGCAGGAGACTTGCTTGAGCCCAGGAGTTGGAGGTTGCTATGAGCTGTGATGCCATGGCACTCTACCCAGGGGGATAGCTTGAGGCTCTGTCTCAAAAAAAAAAAAAAAAGCTTGTCACTTTATAAACCATACTCTACTCGTATGTCCAATCTTTTGCCTTCTCTGCACCTCATTGGAGGCATAAGAGTTGTCTTGGGTCACACATTAAATACACTAATGAAAGCTGATGAAGGAAAAAAAAATTATGCATAATTGTTATTATATCATCCACCACAGGCAAGCGAAAACATCCTCACATAATCCACCTGCAGGCTTGTGGGTTGGACACCCCTCAACCATGCAGGTGAAAAATGATTATTCTTCATAAAATCAAATTACTTTCTTTCAGGTTAACTCAATTTTAGGAGTAATGTGACAAAGTTGGATGAAACCCAGCCCTGTTGGGATTTGGAAATCCAGCCTTCATCACTCAGGTTCTAGTAAAAGATTCTATTATACAAAATTATATGAACTGATGACATCTTTAAATCTGAAGCCCTTTCTGGGTATCCTGCAAATCTGGTCTCATTGTACCTCCTTGTTATTTCGTTTATTGTTGCAGTTTGTCCTGCCAGCTGGTTTAGCGCTGATGGTACTGCCAGCAGCTCACCGGTTGTTCCCAGTTGCAGTTGGAGCCTAACTGAAGTAGCAACATGTGGTTTTTATGATGGAAGTTTTCACCTTCTTCACCTCAATCCCAGGTTGAAGATAATTTGAGTAATTCTTTTGTTTGTTTTTTAATCACCATTTCCTACCATGGAGGCAAATGGAGATGGAAAACATTGAGTCTGCATTTTTAGACACTTACATAACTATAGTTTGTGTCCATCTGTTTTGTTTCTAACAGCAGGACATATTTGGTCTCTGGTGGTTTTATGAAAATGGGCTTCCCAAACAGAAGTATTGGCTTGCCAATTTAGTGGTTGATTTAGGGACATAATAACATCACTGCCCTTAGTAGCAAAGCAATCTGAGATTTGAGGTATCATGCTTAATTTAGTTTGGTTTCTGGGAACACAGCTTGGGGAGTCAGATGTCTCAATGATTTTTCAGGTGGCAACAAATTAGTGGAGACATATACTGAAAAATGCTTTAAAATGTCCGAGGTATTTCAAAGAGAACATTTCACTACTAGTGTTAGAATGAACTTGAGTTCTAAATCACTAGAAAATGAGCCCAGCCAAGTTGCTGATTTAATAGTGGTTCACAAAATAATTTCTAAGTACTGCAAAGGTGTTTTTGTTTCTATAAAAAGTCTGAGTGAGGTCTTTGCTACTTCACCTTTGCCGTATTATTTTTAAGCCCTAGTTCAAAGCTAGGAAGCTTTTCCTACCAGGAAAAAATTTAAAATCTTGAGTCAACCTAACATTTTGGAAGGGATGTTACATTTTACTTAAATGAGCTTAATAAAGAATTAAAATATATTTTTGCCAGAAAACTAGAGTTACATATACATGTATTTACAGATGTTAGTGATTTTAAAATATAACTCTTTACCCATTTACTAGTTTAACAATGTTTACTAAGCACTGTGTACTGGCCACAGTTCTAGGCTCACTGAGGGTTATAAAAATGGAAGAGTGTAATCACCTGCACATTCATACGAATGGTAAAACATAACTATAGTCCAGAAAGTAGGAGGAAGAAAAGAGAGAGGAGAGGGGATGTGGGAGAAGGGAGAGCATTTGGGAGACCCTCACCTAGTGTGCGTGAGGCAATGGTACATTTCAAAACTATTAAGAAAAGAGTATAATTGTGATGTATGTGTTTATCAGTGAAATGTTAGCATTTCACATCAAATCAGTACACTGAACCTCATAAAGGCATCAACATACACAGAAGGAAGAGTGTAGAATCCTGCTCTTAAGTTGCTTTAAATTCAATAGTATGTGTGTGACCTCAGGCAAGATACTTGGTATCTTTGAGCCTCAGTTTCCTCATTGGTAAAATGGGGATAGTATTATTTACATTAATACATTTTGAGGATTAGAGATGTAAATTACCAAGCAACATACCTGGCACAAAATTATGATTATTATAGTCATCATCATCATCATTGTTTCATTGTTTTATTGTTTTGAGACAGAGTCATCCAGGGGAGAGTGCCATGGCATAACATAACTCACAGCAACGTCTAACTCTTGGGCTCAAGTGATCCTCTTGGCTCAGTTTTTCTGTATTTAGTAGAGACAGAGTCTCACTTTTTGCTCAGGCTGGTCTCAAACTCGTGAGCTCAAGCAATCCACCCGCCTCAACCTTCCAGAATGCTGGAATTACATCCATGAACCATGGCGCCCAGCCAATAAGTCCAATCATGGTCGTTTCAGAGGAAATATGCAACATGCAGTTTATGTTGTGGGGGAGGCTGCAAAGACATTCCATGGCAGTTTAAAGAAAGAACAGACTGTTTTAAGATCAAGATCCCCCCAAAAAACTTGTGGAAGAGGCGGCATTTAAGCTGGGCCTTGAAGAGTAAATAGAATTTCAGTAGGTAGAGGTGGGAAAGGGATATCTCAGAGAGAGCTGGCCTTGGAAGGCATAGCATTTGAGCAACAGCATTTTGGTTTAGAGAAAAGAGTGTGCACATAGAGGAGAAGTGCAAAGTTGGATTGGCAAGTTCAGGCAAGGTTGTGAAAAGCTTGGAATATCAGGTTAAAGAGTTGAACCTTGTTGTCAGCAGGAGCTTCAGTGGAGGGTTTTATTTGCTGGCTCCTGGAACAGTGTCTAGCATGTACTTTTTGTATAAAAATAATGTAATATAATTTTACACAAATTGAGCTTAATTTTGCCATGAGGTAAGCAGCTAGAAATGTCTTACAAATAGATAGGAAGATTGGACTGGAGGTTAGGTCTGAGATTGAGGCTGAAGGTAGAAATTTGAGTGGCAGGAGCATAGAATTATTGAAGTCGCAAGTGTGGATAAACTGACTTAAGGAGAACACAGGTGTAGCCGGAGAAGAGAGCTCAGCCGATGCCCACGACTGATGAGGAGGCAAGTAAAGAAGGAGAATGATGGAGACTCAGTGGGTAGAAATGAGAGACAGAGACTGTAGTGCCCATCCAGCCCCGGGAGGAAGTTTAAGGAGGGGCTGGTTAACAGCACGAGGAGGTTGTGGAATGAGAAGGTCCCTGGACAGCTGTGGAAGGAAGTTTAACTGAGTGGGGTTTGGGCCATTTTGTGAGGTACAAGTGGATGCAGCACTCCCTGGGACTTTTCTTTTTCTTTTTTTGGTTAGCATTTATTGGTATTTGCTTTTGAAGCATATATTTAAACAGACAGTGTACTCAAAGTGTACATATAGTCTTGATTCCAAGTAATATTAGATAACCTAACTATTGATTCACTCCGAGTTACGAGATCATAACTGATTTTTGTTTTATTTTCCATATCTGTCATTAGTTTCCAGCATTTCTATGAGTATTTATTATTTTTAGAGCTGGAAAAAACACTATATACATTATTATTCTTACATTATTTTAAGAGATGAGGTCTTGCTCTGTCACACAAGCTGGAGTGCAGTGGTGTGACAGTCATAGCTCCCCGCAGCCTCAAACTCCTGGGCTCAAGCAATCTTTTTGCCTCAGCCTGTAAAGTAGCTAGGACTACAGGCGCATGCTCCCATGACTTGCTAATGTATTTATTTATATATTTTTAGAGATGAAGGGTCTTACTGTGTTGCCCAGGGTGCTCTTCATCACCTGGCTTCATATGATCCTCCCACCTACCCTTATGAGTTGCTGGAATTACAGGCATGAGTGATTACACCTGGCACAAATAATTTGTTGAAGGACATGCTCCTGGATGGGCGTGGTGGCTCACACTTATAATCCCAGAACTCTGGGAGGCCGAGGCAGGTGGATTGCCTGAGCAAGAGTGAGTCCCCGTCTCTAAAAATAGCCAGGCATTGTGGTGGGACCCGTAGTTCAGGGGAGGCAAGAGAATCGCTTGAGCCCAAGAGCTTGAGGTTGCTATGAGCTATGACACCATGGCACTTTACTGAGGGCAACAAAGTGACACAGAGTCTCACAAAAACAAAAACCAAAAAAGACATGCTCCTTATTTTTGCAATGCAATGATCTTCTCGTTTATTGAAATATGGATACAATGTAGCCATTTGATGTTCCTTCCAAGCCTATGAAAATGAAATTCCATTTGTGTTTCTAACTGTCTATTCCATCTGTGCTTTTTATGAGGTCCTCACTGGCACCCTTTCCTAAGGCGCCATTGACATACTTACATTGTCTTTATGACAAAGCACTGTAAAAAATCATAGTAACGTCTTGTAGCCTCATGGTGTAGAAAGGGCATTTTACCTGGGCCAGATCTACTTGTTGTGGGTCTTTCACATTATGTAACTCTTAGAAAATTCTTGGTTAAAACCTCAACCAAAGTGAAGTAAGTCCACGTGAAAGTCATGAGTGCTGACCATCCTTGTAATCATCATGGGTTCTCTCTCTCTCTTTTTTTTTTTTTTTGGAAACAGAGGCTCACTTTGTTGCCCTCGGTAGAGTGCCGTAGCATCATAGCTCATGGCAACCTCAAACTCTTGGGCTTATGCAATCCTCTTGCCTTAGCTTCCCAAGTAGCAGGGACTATAGGCACCTGCCATAATGCCTGGCTACCTTTTTTAGAGATGGACTTTCACTTTTGCTCAGGCTGATCTTGAACTCCTGAGCTCAAGCAATGTACCCACCTCGGCCTCCCAGGGTGGTAAGATTACAAGCATGATGAGCCACTGCTTTGAGCCTTGGTTCTCATTTTTGAAAATGAATTGAATCAAGCAAGTTATCCTAGGTGTTTTGGCATCGCATTTTTCTTCTCAGTCCAGTGGTTCTAAAACTACATGACCCCACACACCTTCAGTGCTCATTAAATTCTGATTATAAGTCATTTAGTCAAGAGGGAGGAAGTCAGCACTTTTACCATCCAGCTCAGAAGAACATGGCATCTCTGTGTGGGTCAGGCTAAAGTTATTATTCACATCTGCTTCTAGCTCTGAGTGGGAGGACAGCTGTAGTCATCCTGCTAATTAGCCTTGTCTAATAAGCATGTGATCGGCAGATTTCCTTGTTAGGAAATAAGAATGCACTTATTCTCCCTCCTGTTACAATGTATTTACTTATGTATTTGTTGCATGCTTGAGATTCTTGGCTTCAAGCTCTTTTATAGTATTACCACACTGGCAAATGGACCTCAATTTTCTCGATCTTTTAAATAGGGAAAATATCCCTTTTTACAGTACATTGTATGTAAGATAAGATGTCTATAGGTCACTGAGTAGTGTAGTATAGACAGCTGGTTGCTGACTTGGCCTTTGTTGGACTGATGGATCTCTCCAGGGCAAGATGAGGAGCACATGGTTGTCAAATGGGTGAGGTCCAGTAGAGTGCTCCATAATTATATAGCAGTTTACATTTTTAAAGACATGTTAGAACAGCTACCCAGTGAATGATCCACATGCAAAGCAATTTGATATTAGCAGCTTTTATTGGTACAGGTAGCTGAGTAAGGCACCCAGAGGTTAAATGGTTTGCCAAAGGCCACCCACCAAGTGTGTGGTTAAGCCAGCTTTAGAACACAGTTCTAATTAGCTCCTGGTTTCCAGTTTTGTGCCGAGGCAAACCACCTTGCACCCACACACTGATCTTACTCAGTTCGCTTTGTCAGAGGAAGGTACCCTTCATATTTTGTCCTGTCTGAATATATTATTATTAATATTTAATTAGTTAATTTCAAAACCAATAGAGGCAAGCTAGTAAGAGGTGCTCAGTTATAAAAACCAAATTTGACATTAGATCCTTGTACTGTAGTGACTTGAGGGCAATAGAGCCCAGGGAAAAGATGAAATTCCTGAAAGAATAAGGCTGGAAAATAGAGATTTTATAGGAAGGTAAGAAGGGAAGGCATTATGCCTGGTGTTGAGTAGCTCAGGGCTTAGAGCAGGCTCTGGAGAGGCTGGCCCGTCCTCTCAGTGCGAGGTGGCAAACCCAGGGTACTGTGAGAGCCTGAGCACTTAGGGAAGGCTCTGCACCTTGGACAGAAGCAGGGAGGAGTAAAGCACAAGGTGGCCGCTGGTCAAGATCTAGATTGGAGAGGCGGATGGGTCACGAAGGGGCATGAATGTCATGCCGAGGGGTAACAGTATGTTCATTCACCATGTGTCTGTTCAGTGCCTTTGTGTGTGTGTGTACACGTGTGTCCCTGAGTGTGTGCCAGGTACTATGCCATGTACCTGGGATACATTAGTGAACACACGAGCACAAATTCCTGGGCTCATAGAGCTTATTCATATTTTAACAGAGAGAGAGAAACACTATAGGTTAAATGAGTCAATTTAGGCCAGGCGTGGTGGTCCACACCTGTAATCCGAGCACTCTTGGAGGCTGAGGCCGGTGGATTGCTTGAGCTCAGGAGTTCAAGACCTCCCTGAGCAGAGCAAGACCCCATCTCTACAAAAAATAGAAAAACTAGCTGGGCATTGTGGCAGGAGCTTGTAGTCACTTTGTAGGAGGTTCTACAGAGTTTTTGTGAACTGCAAATCACCTTGATATATCTAAGATACAGGAGTGTATATACTAGTTTAATTTACATACATTGAGCAATGTAGACTGGGGCTATTTTTTGTTTTTGAGACAGGGTCTTGTTTGGTTGCCCAGGCTGGAGTGCTGTGGCATGATCATAGCTCACTACAACCTCCAGCCTTCTGGGCTCAAGCAATCCTCTTGCCTTAGCCTCCCAAGTAGCCAGTACTATAGACGTGTGTTGCCACATATGGCTGATTTTTTTAAAATTTTTTATAGAGATGGGTGTCACTGTGTTGTCCAGGCTAACCTTGAACTCCTGCCCTCAAGCAGTCTTCCCTCCTTGCCTCCTCACTGCTGGGATTACAGGCATGAGCCACGACCCCTGGCTATGTTCTGTTAATTTAAATGTGATTGTTTAATGTCCTGAGTGCTAAAAATGAATTTAATTAACTATAAATACTGTGAATTTTTTTTTTTAAAAGCACATCTTACTACCTTTAAGGTAACATATATGGTATTGCTAATTACCTAGTTTTACTTGTAAGCAGTTAAGAAAGAAAAAAAAGCCTTTGCCTAATTGTTTTGTTTATTTGTTTTTTGGTAAATATACAAATGTGTATGTGACTTTCAGGTGCTTGAAATGTGAAGAAATTTGGTTTTACTAAATTTAAATAGCCATATCTGGCTGGTGTCCACTGTATTAGACAGAATTGCTGTCAAGGTCCATTGGAATTTGGCCTGACCTTAGAGAATGTGGGTTATACTCATGCAGGATTTTTTCTGCCCAGGCAGAGCTAGAAGATTTGGGTCTTGAAGTGTGGAGTGAGAGGAGGAGAAACTTAAGCCTGTGACTTTACCTTAAGTTCACCTGCGACACCCCAAAGGCTGGACCTGTACTCGGAGGTCAATCCTGGAAGTCTCAAGGGGTTTGAAGCCCAAAACCTTCTTCCAAGAACACTGGAAGAATTCTAAAGTCCAGAGTCACCATTAGTCATTATATAATCGAAACCTAGGAACACAAGCACAGTAGCATTTGGGTGCAATAAAAGGGCAGAAGCCCCTGTACCTTAAGCCCAACAAATCATCAGTGCTTTCAAGTCTATAAAAGAACCCAGCGTCATGGCTTTCAGACTGATTACAGGACAGTGGCAGAATCCCTTGTCTCTTTTGCTTACTATTTTAGGTCAACATATCAGAGATTTTCCAGGGCAATTTCTTCCCAACTGTTCTCAAAGGATTCTCTGTGTGAGTAAAAGCTATTGACCTTAATTCCTTTTACCAAGTGCTCCACCCTGCTCTGGGTAAGTCCTTCTACAAAGCGGGTAGTCAAGTGTATTCTTGACAACGGATCTTCTGTGTCGGTGTTGTTACCTTGTACATGACTGCCATAGAAGAAGTGTAAAGATAGGAAGGTAATTTGGGCAAATTTGTGTCTCCAGGATACAAAGAATGTGCCAATGTCATTCTGTTTATTTTCTTCCAGGACATCTAGGATTGGTGTGGCATGGCTTCACAGAGATCTCACTGAAGAATAATCTCAGAGGAACACTGTCTCCCCATATCTCCATTACTGTCCATTAGCAGCTAGCAAATGTTTTTAATGAACTGGAAAACATCAACCACCCTCGTGTGCTTGGCCTGCTCCAGGCAGCTGAATGAAGGTTTCTTCCCGTGGTCTGCATAGCTCTGTTGCCGAAACACCTCTCTTTGTTGGGCAAATGTTCGTGAAGTCCTTTCCTAAACTAGTTTAGGAGGCGCAGGCCTCTGGGAGCCTGTGACATGGAAGCTTTGGAAGTGGATGATATCAGCCCAGCCTTAGAAGTTACTGAGGATTTCTTTAGTACTTTGGACAGTAAGCTAGAAAAGGCCGTGCAGCATGCAGAGGTTTATGGGATCCAGGAGGTCCCTGAACTGGTGGGGCGTGAGGTATTCAGCAACCTAACAGACAATGGTGCTATGAGAAACGTTCCCTCCCTGCGCAAGGGGGGCATGATCTGGGACCACTGTCAGAGCAGGCTTTTAGAAACCAAAGCTCAAAATGTCTTCCCTGCCAAAGAACAGTTTATGGTCCAGAGAGGGACAACCCCAGATAACCTTTCCTGGATGGAACAAAAAGAAGCATCGACCTTTAATTTTTTCAATATCTGTCAGCGTCGGAGGGACAGACCTAGATCTGTAAATGACTTATTGGACGAGACCTCTACCTTCAAGCCAGGGCACGCTCGATCAAGATCAGATGTTACCCACGCGGACTGGAGGGTAGTCCTCAACTCCATGCCTTTGCGGCCGCAGCAGCAGCAGCAACCATCTCTACAAGGGCCTCACTTCCCCAGGCCGTCTTTCCTGTTGCCCTCACCAAATAAGGTGGAAGATGCTCAAGGAAATACTGGTATGTTCTGAAATTTTTGAAGTTTATTTATTTCCTTTTTTAATTTTTGGTGCCGTGATTTGGGTACAATGGTATGTTTTTATATCTAACTCCCGTCAAACAGTTGTTGATTTTTCCTTTATGTATCTTACACCTGCCTCATGAGAATCTTTCTCTACAATACCCAAGTCTGGCTCTGGGTACTCGAGCTCCCCCCTCTATTCACTTTCCATTTACCTTACTGCAAGTTAACAGTCTTGCTATCTTCTTAAGAGGCATTTAGTGAAAAGATAACTATGGTTCATTCTTGTTACAATCAGAATGTTCTCATACTTTTTTTTCCTTTAAGAGGCAGGGTCTTGGCTTGACACCTGTGGCTCAAGTGGCTAAGGTGCCAGCCACATACACCTAAGGTGGCAAGTTTGAATCCAGCCCGGCCCACCAAAACAACAATGATAGCAGCAACCAAAAAATAGCCTGGCGTTGTGGAGGGCACCTGTGGTCCCCTACTTGGAAGGTGGAGGCAGGAGACTCGCTTGAGCCCAGGAGTTGGAGGTTGCTATCAGCTGTGATGCCATGGCACTCTACCCTGGGGGATAGCTTGAGGCTCTGCGCCCCCACCCCCCAAAGAGGTAGGGTCTTAAAAGCTAGGTTGGAGTTTACTGGTACAGTCATAACTCACTGTAACCTCCAACTCCAGGCTCAAGGGATCTTCCTGCCTCAGTCCTAAGCCTTCCAAGTAGCTTGGACCACCACAACAGGCTAATATTTTAATTTTATTGTAGAGCTGGGATCTTACTATGTTGCCCAGGCTGATCTTGAACTCCTCCTACCTCAGCCTCCTAAAGTACTGGGATCACAGGCATGAGCCACTGTGCCTGACCAGAATATTCTCTAACTTAATGTAGTATTTTCCTTTGAATATTGTATGATACTGCTTATTCACATCAGCAGATGTTTATTGGGTCACATGTCAGGCTTAGCCTTGTGGTGTTTAAAAGCGTGTGAAGACACAATGCCTACCCTAAATGCCTTCTCATCTAGCTGAGCGGATCTGACACTAAGAAAGACTCAAGAAGAGACTCAAGAATGAGAGACAGTGCAGGGTCTGTGAGAGGACGGAGGGAGAAGATACTGTGGGCTGGGCTTGTCAGGGGCACGTGGAACTTGTCCCTGGAAGGACCCTAAGATGCAGGAGGAGAGTCATGGGAGAGGCCTCTTGGTTACCATTATGGTTACACCATTATTATGGCATGAAGAAGGTGAAGAGGTGGGAGTACAGAGGAGAACAGGCAAAGTCTTGGGAGTAGAGCAAAGAATCCCATGGCAAATGATGGGAGAACAAGATCGGAGAGGGTGGTTAGACCCTTATCATGGAGGGTCTTGAATTTTTTTCCTCATACTTTATACATATACTTTATATACGTACGTGTGCACATGAGTACAAAACTGGCTTTCTATGAGACGTAACAAATTAGCTCTCTACTTTCCTCAGCATTTTCCTTCAAGATAACCTCACGTATACAGGCTATCATTTTTTTTTGGAGACAGAGTCTCACCATGTCACCTTTGAAGTGCCATGGTATCATAGTTCACAGCAATCTCCAACTCTTGGGCTCAGCGTCCCAAGTAGCTGGGACTACAGGTACCAGTCACAACGCCTGGCTATTTTTTGTTGCCGTCGTCACTGTTTAGTTGGCCTGGGTCGGGTTTGAACCTGCCATCCTCGGTGTATGTGGCTGGCACTGTAACTACTTTTCTATGGGTGCTGAGACAGGCTATAAATTTTTCTTACTCATGATTCTTCAATCACCCTGCTCAAGTCTTAATTTAGATGACTTCTACTCATTTAACTGGGGAACCATTTTTTGTACTTTTATTTTAGTATTGCTTCAGTCTGTGTCATTTCTTGGCATTCCATTGACACATTTAACATTGTAAATACAGAATTTAGTTTGTAACTGAAACCTGAGGGAAGGATATAGCTAAGCATGTCTATTGAGACAATGTAGAGTTCCTGCCTATGAGGGGCCTCATTATTTTCATACTTGGTTCAAATTCATCCTTTTAAAATCCACTTTTTTCTACTACTCAGATTCTGAATTTATAATTTCTTATTTTCTCTCCTAGACGGTCACCATCTTCTGTAACATTTAGCCAAGAGTGATCATGAGAGTAAAAAGAAAAAAACATTATAAAGCAAAATTTGAAAACTGATTAGATGTCGAAGGACAAACTGCTGTGACTCCAGGGCCGGGCAGAATGATAGCTTTGCCTTAGCTCATGAATAAACAAGTACACTCTCTGATTAGCAAAAACCTCAGCAGTTCTTTGGTATCTCAGAACTCTATAGGTTTTTGTCCCTAAACCACCTAGCCATTCTAAATTCCTGGCAGACCCAAATGAAGAGGATGTCATATTTCCAATTTTATTTTTCCTGTCTTGTTTAGATTACAAATGCCAAGGACTAGACCTTCCTTAGGTTTTCTAAAGCTCTGGACTTCTCCATTGAGTGTCTGACAGATGAATATTATGTTTTAATTCTCAATGCTTAAAAAAGTTTAATATTAAATTATTTTAATATTAATATTTAAATTATTTAAATATTATTTAAAGTATTAAATTAAATTATCTTATGTTGAAATATAAGAACTGAGTGGTACTTTGAAAAGTAAACTATAACAAATGGCATTCTCAGGTATTGGTACCATTTATCCTGGCTACCTTTTGATCATCTGTGAGATACACATCCTAGCAGGGGTTAGGGTAATGGCATGCCAAGTTCTGACACTTTTCTTTCTGGCATGGTCTTCAGAATAGGCAAGATAAATTGTGGAGTTTTTTTTTTTTTTTTTTATTACTCACAAGGTAAAGGGCCAGGGCAAACAGTGGGCACCCATTCTAGGGTGGAGAATGAGTTCTGGATGCCTGTACTCTGATGACTGTAATTCTCACAAGCATTTGAGGAGGGGTGTGCCAATAGCAGGTGCATACTGATCAATATCAACCAAAGTCTTTAACTATAGTTTACTGTAAAACCTTTGCAATTAATAATCCAAACTGAAGAAAGCCTTGTTGTTTCTTCTGAAAAATGGGCCCCAAACAGGGAGGCAATGTAGCATCTTGGCTGGAGCTAGAGAAGAGGTCCCAGAAGATTTGGGGAGAGGCCAAACTGTTGCAGACTCGCATGTCTGACTGACTGGTAGACATCTCTGTTGGAAGGTTCCATAGGGACTTCAAATTTAAAGTGTCCCAGAATGACCTATGATCTTCTTAGCTCCTATTCCTGCTGTTCTAATAGTTAACAAGGGGCTCGGCACCTGTAGCTTAATGGCTAGGATGCCAGCCACATACACTTGGAGCTGGTGGGTTTGAACCCAGCCTGGGCCTGCCAAACAACAACAACTACAACCAAAAAATAGCTGGGTGTTGCGGCGCATGCCTGTAGTCCCAGCTTCTTGGAAGGCTGAGATAAGAGAATTGCTTAAGCCCAAGAGTTTGAGGTTGCTGTAAGCTGTGACGCCACGGTACTTTACTGAGGGTCATGGTAAGACTCTGTCTCCAAAAAAAAAAAAAAAAAGTTAACAAGGGTTAATGAGAGGCTATGGGTTTCTTTTGATGAGATCAGTGTGGTGGTGTGTCTAGACCTGCCGTTCTCTTACTTATGGGCTTTATTACTTATAGGTCTTATATTTTCTTCAGTTGCTGTTAATTTTCCTGATTCCTCTTCTGAGCTCCTCTTGAATAGCTTTAAGATTTATCAGGAATGTTTATTCTTGTACATGTCCGCTCCTTCCTCCTACCCCCATCATGCCCCCTTCTTCCTCTCATCACAAGTCCAAGGGTCTTTTTCATCAGGTAGGCTCTCTGCATCTTCTGCCTCAGTCGGCAATGAATAACTGCACCCTTGAGCCTTCCTGAGGATAAATGCTGCTTTGGGTACAAAGCAAACTGGTCCTGTTATAATGAAGGCAGTGGATTGTGAGGGCATAGCAGCTGTTTTGCTAAGAAGTGGGACTGTCTGAAGAAGACCTCTGATCAAACAGGTAGCATGTTGGCTATAAACACTGACTCTAGACCTTCACTGCTAACATTTCGATCTTTGCTGGAGTGTTTATCGGATATACAATATAGGGCGGATTTCTTACTCTGTTTCCATTTGTTTATTTATTTATTTGGCCACAAAGTGTGAGGTAATAGTAGTATTGACCTCAATTTATTGTGAGTGTTAAATGAGTTAAAACATCTAAAGTGCTTCTCATGGCTCAGCGCCTGTGGCTCAAGTGGCTAAGGCGCCAGCCACATACACCTAAGGTGGTGGGCTCAAATTCAGCCCGGGCCTGCCAAAACAATGACGGCTGCAACCAAAATATAGCTAGGCACTGTGGTGGGCACCTGTGGTCCCAACTACTTGGGAGACTAAGGCAGGAGACTTGCTTGAGCCCAGGAGTTGGAGGTTGCTGTGAGCTGATGTCACAGCACTCTACCCAGGGGGATAGCTTGAGGCTCTGTCTCAAAAAAAAAAAAAAAAGTGCTTCTCAGAATCTTGGTTGGTACATAGTAACCACTTAATAAGTTTTAAACATTTAATGATGCTGTTATATTACTAGTTGAATTGGGAACTCATCAATGAGAATCAAGGTATCAGATCTTGGCTGATATTGACCAAAACACTAATCCTAGTTTTTTCTGGCATAGTCTTTTTCATAAAATAGAAATTTCTTTATTATGGGTTAATATGAGGGTATGTGTGATTAGTTATATTATTTGCATTTGTAAAGTCCAAAGTTTTTGGACTTTACAAATCGGGAATGGTTCTTCTTGTACATGTCTGCTCCTTCCTCCTACCCCCATCATGCCCTCTTCTTCCTCTCATCACAAGTCCAAGGGTCTTTTTCATCAGGTAGGCTCTCAACTCAACCAAGAGTTGTGGTTGAGTCCTTCACACAGGAAGGGTGCCTTATACCCTGCATTGCACCCGAGAGATGGGAACTAAACAAGCCTCCTCCCCCTTCTTGAATTTAATTGTATATTTCTCTCGTGTGGGCCTGTAGTCATTGGTCTACTATTTTCAGATTACTACTGAGTAGATGGGATGCTTGTATTTCTTAAATTTAATTGACCTTCCTGCAGTTAATATCTTTCTCATAGTTGTTAACTTGTTTGTTAAGGAGAAATAGGCCATTCGTTTCCTCTCTCATATTGATTTGTGATCAGTTGTTTGTTATTTTCCACACCAGGAGTTTGTAGTTACTCATGGAAAGGATTGTTGTTTACTCATCATTTTTTTATTTTAAATTTTTAATTATTATGAGCATATAATAATTGTATATCATTATAGGGTAGCTGTGATGTTTTGGTACAGGCACACAATGTGTATTAATCAAATCAGGGTAACGGGGTATCCATCACCTCAAGCATTTATCATTTCTTTGTGTTAGGAATATTCTAATTCTACTCTTTTAGTTATTTTAAAGTATACCCTAACTTAGTATTGACTGTAGCCACTTTATTGTGCTATTGTTGATTGTAACTCTATTTTTGCACCCATTAACCATCTCTACTTTATCCCCATATCCCACTACCCTTCCTAGCCACTGGTAGCTACTATTCTACTCTCCATCTCCATGAGATTGTTTTAATATTTAGCTCCTAACCTGTGAGTCAGCACATGTGAGATTGTCTTTCTGTGCGTGGCTTATTTCACTTAACATAATGTTCTTCAATTTCATCATGTTGTTGGAAAGGGCAGGATTTCGTTCCTTTTTATGGCTGTATAATATTGCATTGTGTGTATATATCATAGTTTCTTTCTCCACTCAGCCACTGATGGATATTTAGGTAGATTCCAAATCTTGGCTACTGTGAATAGTGCTGTAATACACCCGGGAGTGCAGATACCTTTTCAATATACTGATTTCCTTACCTTTGGATGTATACCTACCAGTGGGATTTCTGGGTCACAGAATAGTCTATTTTTAGTTTTCTGAAGAATTTCTATGCTGTTCTCTGTAGTGATTGCACTAATTTACATTCCCACTCACAGGGTACAATGGTTCCCCTTTTTCCACATCCCCACTAGCATTTATTATTGCCTGTCGTTTTGATAAAAGCCATTTTAACTGGGGTGCAATGATACCTCATTGTAGTTTTGATTTGCATTTCTCTGATGACTAACGATGACTCAGCAGTCATCTGAGCATTTTTTTCATATACCTGTTGGCCATTTATATATCTTCTTTTGAGAAAATGTCTATTCAGATCTTTTGCCCATTTTAAATCAGATTGTTTGATTTTTTTTTTCCTATTGCGTTGTTTGAGTTCCTTATATGTTCTAGATATTAATCCTTTGTCAGACAGGTAGTTTGCAAATATTTTCTCTTATTTTTGTTCTTATTTTTCTCTAATTCTGTGAGTTGTCTATTCCTTTTTTTGATTGTTTCTTTGCTGTACAAAATATTTTTAGCTTGACATGATCCCATTTGTCCAATTTTGCTTTGGTTGCCTGTGCTTCTTGGGTGTTACTCAAGCAGTCCTTGCCTAGACCAATGTCCTGAAGCATTTCCCTGATGTTGTCATTTAGTAGTTTCATAGTTTCAGGTCTTAGATTTACTTAAGTCTTTAATCCATTTTGATTTGATTTTTATATACAGCAAGAGATAAGTGTCTAGTTTCATTTTTCTGCAAATGGATATCCAGTTTTCCTAGCACCATTACTGAAGTGAGTGTTCTTGGCACCTTTTAAGTACACTCTAGATTTGTGGATTAATTTCCGGGTTCTCTAATCTGTTCTGTTATTCTATGTGTCTGTTTTGTGCCAGTACCATGCTGTTTGGGTTATAGTATAATTTGAAGTCAGGTAATATGACCCCTCTAGTTTTGTTCTTTTTGCCTAGGATTGCTTTGGCTATTCTGGGTCTTTCATAGTTCCATATAAATTTTAGATTTTTTTTTTCTATTTCTGTGAAGAATGTCCTTGGTATTTTGATAGAGATTGGGTTGAATCTGTAGATTTCTTTGAGTAGTATGGAGGTTTTAAGGATATTGATTCTTCCAGTCCATGAGCATGGAATAGCTTTCCTTTTTTTGTGTGTCCTCTTCAGTTTTGTTTATCAATGTTTTATAGTTTTAATCGTAGAGATCTTTCACTTCCTTGGTTAAACTTATTCGTAGGTAGTGTATTTTATTCGTAGCTATTGTAAGTGGGATTACTTTCTTGGCATTTTTTTTCAGATTGTTTGCTTTTGGCAAATAGAAATGCTACTGGTTTTGTATGTTGATTTTTTTTTTTTGTCCTGTAACTCTTACCTTTTGTTTTATCTTAGTAACTGAGTGCTGTGAACATAGTATGTGGTCAAAAAAATTTTTTAATGTGAAATATAAAAATTAATCTGGTAAGAATTGAACTGATAAATTAAAAACAAAGCATTAAGTTACTTCTTTAGTTGGTTTGTGTCTTTTTTCTTTTCTTTTTTTTTTTTGAAGCAGGGTCTTCCTCTGTCACCTGGGCTAGAGTGCAGTGACGTAGTGACATGATCATAGTTTACTACAACCTCAAACTCCTGGGCTCAAGTGATCCTCCTGATGTAGAGTCCCAAGTAGCTGGGACTATAGATGGACCACCACACCTAGCTAATTTTTCCATTTTTTGTAGAGACAGGGTTTTGCTCTTGCTCAGGCTGGTCTTAAACTCCTAGCCTCAACCAATCCTCCCACCTGGGCCTCTGAAAGTGGTAGGATTATACCATATGCCCAGCCTGGTTAGGCCTCAGTTTTTGAGGACCCTCTTCTCTGAGGACCTCACATCATCTCATATTTCATGCCTTGCACCACCTTTCTGGGAAGCTCTTCAGCAGCAGTAAATGCTTAAAAATGGAAATTTGCTTTCGTCTCAAAGGCTGCTCTGTGCTGTCCTTGTAATGGGAGAAAATCAAACCTTGGTTTCCCCTCCCTGACTGTGGTCATTCCCCACTCCCCCATATGTGTGTGGCTTATAAAGTAGTCCTTTCAACCCTTGTTGAAAGGATGTTGCCCTGGTCTTGAAAGAGTATCCAGATACCGCCTCAGAGTCCTGGGTTGCATAGTCACGGTCAGGATTCCCCTGCTTAGAGGAATCTGACTGCTAAAGGTGAGCACCAAGCCTGGTGAGATGGACATGGCTTGCCCTTTAGCCCTTCTGAAGTTAGCAGTCATCTGAGATAGTTTTACTTCTTCAATATTTCCTTTTTCCCTGATTGTGTTCTTTATAAAAGATTATTTTGTTGGATTTGAAGGCCACTTCTTTCCTAGAGTGGGAAAGGGATGTACGAGAGCAGATATAGGAAACAGATTAACCATATGTTACTGTGAAAGCCAATTTGTTGATGTGTTCATCCTTAAGGTAAGTGGGAGACCCCAGGTGGAAAGAGAGGAAAAAATCATAATACTAATAGTGGCAGCAGCACCTAACACTTACTTTGTACAATGAATGTTTTAAGTGTGTTTAATCACAGGTAGCAGCTTATTTAACACATCAGCTGCCACACTAGAACAAAAAATGTTTTCTGTTTTTTGGTTTTGTTTTTTTTTTTGAGATAGTCTCATTTTATCACCCTTGGTAGAGTGCTGTGGTATCACAGCTCACAGCAACCTCCAGCTCTTGGGCTTAGCCACTCTCTTGCCTCAGCCTCCCAAGTAGCTGGGACTACAGGGGCCCACCAGAATGCCCAGCTATTTTTCTTATTGTTGCAGTTTGGCTGGGGCCAGGTTCACACCTGCCACTCTCGGTATATGGGGCCAGCACCCTACTCACTGAGCCACAGGTGCCACCAAAAAAAAAAGTTTTCTGTTTTATTAGGTGAGATGGTGAGTTATATATGTTTCATGAGGCCCAGACTCAAAAGTAGCGTGAGTTTAATACAATTCACATGGCAGTTAATGTGTTAATTTATGAAACACTTCTATGATAGGAGTATTTTTATTGACACTATTTTAAGGATGATACAACAGAGACACAGAAACTTAAGTGGTCTGCTCAAATCTCCACTGCTAGGGAGGAGTAGAGTCTCGATTTGAACCTAGGTTGTCTTCCTCCGAGTCCATGTTCTTAAACACTGAGCTAGGGCTGGCCCTTACTGTGGAAGCCAGTGGTTCTTCATCTGCACAGCCTTCTGCTTAGAGAGCCTAAGTGGCAGTCAGTCCTAGTGGGGGTAGTTGGTGGGGATCAGCATGAAAGAAACAGACCTGGGTAATGTTCATTAAACTGAAATTAATTCCTCAGGGCACCACTGGTTAGGAAAACTGAGGCACATCAAAGCAATCCAGCTGAGCAAAGATTATTTTTTGCATTTAACATATTGAGATACATAGACAGAGCCAGTGACAGGTCTTTAGAGGACCAATGAATCTACAAAAGGAAGACTGTAACTTTGCTTTTCTCACTTGTGAATGCTAGCCACACAAAGAGCTGAAGGGAACTGACCCTCTGAGTCTGTAGGCATGGAAGGAGGGCTTTGCCCCAACTTTCGGCTGTCTCAGAAGCCTGTGTATGCATTCTAGAGGTTGGCCACCTCAGGTAGAGGCAGACCTAGGCCAACTTCCTAAGAAGGAATATTGGCCATGCCAGTGTGTGCTAGTGGATGAAGGGAGCTGCCACGGTGTCTTACTAGGTCTATGGGTGGCTTGAATCCAACCCAATTAATACTGTCTGCATTATTTGAAGAATGGGTAGTACTGGTAGAGTGTTAGGTCATAAAGTGATGGGAAGGAGGCAGCAGAGGAAGTTATTTCTAAAGAACCTTGAGGTAAGTGATAGATACCAAAGCTTCCTCAAAGTCAGCTCCTCTCCTTCCTGCCATACCAGCGTCTGCCATGACCTGGGCAGCTGAGAGAGAGTCCTTATCCCACCATCAGAATGGCCAATTTCTAGTCCTAGAACCAATCTCAGTTCTTTACTGACATACTCTTGACTAGTGCCCATGCTATACCTTTTTCTTCTCTGCATTTCTGTCATCCTGTCCTTGTTCATTGGCTAATAATATAATTATAAGCACCAGGAATTCCCCTCAAGATAAAGAGGATAGTGTCCTAATATCAGAGAATTACAACCTAAATATAAACATTGTAAGGCAAGAACAAAAAAATCATGTGAACATGTGGCATTAGACATGTTATAAGAAAAAGAGGTTACACACACACACCCCCGCACACACCCACACACCCCTGCAAGTGTAGGCACATATGGGAAGAATACTCAACCAGGACTCAAAAGGTTATCCCAGTTCTACCCCTAACACACTACCACGTAAGTTTGATTAAATCGCTTTGTTTGTTGCCTGTCATTTGCAAACCTACTGAGGCAGGTAAAATTATCTTTATTTTCCTTCCCAACTCTCAAATTATATCATTCTAGATACATTTGAACTGACCCTGACTCATGGTTGTGTGGGAGCTAATTACAATAGTCAGATTCATAATAAATGTTTGTGATGGAAACACAGGTATGATTGAAATTACTTAGAAAGATTTCTGTGTGCCTTTAACTCTACTTCTGGATGAACTGCTGTTGCAATTTTTAAAATGAAAAATGTTAAAGAAATCCTTTGCATTAGCTACAGAGCTCTGAAACTCAACAAACTGCCCGAATCTAACTTACTTTTGCCTCCCTGACTGTGTTCACATTTTCATCTGCTTGGCAAGGGCAGTGGTCAACTGGGCTTTTGTTTCCGTCGGTTTCCCTCTCTGGTGACCTGGTACCAGCCCTATGCCTGTATTTTCTTGTTCTAAGTTCTTCAGGAGAAGGTCTCAAGCAGAGATTTTCTTTAGGGCTAGAAAAACCATGGCAGTATAGTTTCTTTATCCCAGGTTTTATGTTACTCTGTTTCGATTCCCTTTTTCCCCATCTTTCGCTTTTTTTTTTTTTTTAAAAAAGCCAAATTTGAGACTTGTACTAAAATGACTGCTTTTTCAATTATGATGTTTCTCAAAAGCCTTGGAACCAGAAGAGGTGGGAATATTCCTGCAGGCTAAGAACAAGTGAGGTCACCAGGACATGGTCTCTTGCTGAATTTATGATTCACCCTTCAGCAAGATTAGTCAGTACAAAGAAGTTACTAAAATAGGTCACAGAAAATTGATTTTATATGGTTGTATAGTTTCCATCGGTTACATTATTGAATGTTGGCCTGTGGCAGCCATTTGGAAATCCTGCATACCTCGCTGACAGCCTGAATTCTGATTCCTTATGCTTCTTTTCTATGGGAACCCTGAAAATGAAGTGTCTGGAATTTTTTTCTGCTTGTTCTTCATATATATATATATATATATTTTTTTTTTTTTTTTTTTTGCTAAGGAAAAATTATTAGTACCTATAGTTACTAATTTTAATTTTTCAAATTGCTAGAGTTATCTTCTTGAAATATAAATCTTTTCAAAAAGGAACTGTGGTTCCCCATTCCTTAGAAAATCAAGTGTAAACCTTTTAAAGTATCCAGATACCTTCCCAACCTTATTATCTGTGCCTTCCTCCAACCCAGCCTTTTTCCCACTGTTGAATGTGTCATGTGCTTTCAAGCTCCTGGGCCTTTGCTCATGCTGTCTGTTCATCCCAGGATAGGTCTCTGCCTTTTTCACTTTCCCTAGATCCTCCATTATCTTTCAAGGGCCAATTCAAGTGCCACATCTTCCCTGAGACCTTTCCAGGTTTTTCGCAATTAAAATCCTTTTTTTTTCGGCTGGGCACTGTGCTTCATGCCTGTAATCCTAGCCCTCTGGAAGGTCAAGCAAGGGGGGTTCCTTGAGCTCAGAAGTTCAAGGCCAGCCTAAGAAAGAGTAATACTCCGTCTCTATTAAAAATAGAAAAATTAGCAGGGCATGGTAGAACATGCCTGTAGTCCCAGCTACTCGGGAGGCTGAAGCAAAATAATCACTTGAGCCCAAGAGTTTAAAGTTGCTGTGAGCTGTGGTGTCATAGTACACTACCAAGGGCAACAGAGCAAGACCCTGTCTCAAAACACCCCCCAAATCCTTTCTTTCTTTTACTATATATTCTCGTAGAATAATTTATTCTGTTATACATGATAGGTAATTCCTTGTCATCTGTGTCACACACCAAATTGAAAATCCCATGAAGTTATATGTGGTAAAACTTATTATAGAAAACTCCACACTATACCAAGTATAAGCATATGAAAATCCATGTATTGGTGCTTAAAAATCAGAAGAAGAGTTATATTATGCTTTGCTCCATACTGCAAATACTTTTGGATCATCTTTTCTCCTATACTGCGCTATCAACTCTGTTGGCAAGATCTGTGTCTGATTCATGTGGTATCTCCACAGCCTTTAGCATCGTCGATTGTTAATATACTCAATAAATATTTATGGAGACGGCCACTGGTATTTGAGGGTAAGAGAGATGAAAAGAGGTGAAAAACTGAGAGAGAAAAGTAGGGCAATGGAGCTGGGGAGAGAAGTTCCAGACAGAGGGGAGAACAAATTCAGAGGACTTTGAAGCTAGAATGTGCTCGGCTTGCTCAAGAAGTGTTAAGAGAGGACCAGGACTGGAGTGAGAGAAGTGATGCGAGATGAGGTCAGAGCAATAGTCAGAGGCCAGGTGGTGTGGAAGAGGAGGTAGAGGCATTATAAGAATTTGGAATCTGGGCTCGGCGCTTGTGGCTCAAGTGGCTAAGGCACCAGCCACATACACCTAAGGTGGCGGGTTCGAATCCAGCCCAGGCCCGCCAAAAACAATAATGATGGCTGCAACCAAAAAATAGCCAGGCGTTGTGGCAGGCACCTGTGGTCCCAGCTATTTGGGAGGGTGAGGCAGGAGACTCGCTTGAGCCCAGGAGTTGGAGGTTGCTGTGAGCTGTGAGGCCACAGTGCTCTACCCAATAGGATAGCTTGAGACTCTGTCTCAAAAAAAAAAAAAAAAAGAATTTGGAATCTGAAGCAAGGAGATAGAGTGAGCCATAGGGGAGGTAGGCTCAAGTGAATAATTTTTTTTTTTTTTTGAGACAGAGCCTCAAGCTGTTGCCAGTGCTATGGCATCATAGCTCACAGCAACCTCCAACTCCTGAGTTCAAGCGAGTCTCCTGCCTCAGCCTCCCAAGTAGCTGGGATCACAGGTGCCCGCCACAACGCCCAGCCATTTTTTTTTTTTTTTTTGGTTGCAGCCATCATTGTTGTTTGGCGGGTCTGGGCTGGATTTGAACCCGCCAGCTCAGGTGTATGTGGCTGACGCCTTAGCTGGTTGAGCCACAGGCGCTGAGCCAATTTTTTAATAGATACAACAAATTTTGGAATATTAGAAAAGGGTTAGTAGAGAATTTTAAGACGTTGTAGAGGAAGGGATTCTGGAGAGGTAGGGAGGAATTTGTTACACAGTACGGGTAGATGGGTCAGCTTTACCAAGGAGGCAAAATTTCCTCTTTTGACACAGAAAGACTAAAATAGGAAACATCTATTAAACACTTCCACAGTGTCAGGCATTGTTCTAAGAGCTACTTATTTCTTCCTCACAATAGTACAATGAGGTAAGTGCTGTTTCCCCACTTTAAAGATGGTGAAACTGAGACTCAGGTTAAGTAATTTACCCATGGTCATATAGCCAGTAAGGGCAGCATTGAAGTTTGAACCTGGGCTGGTGTCTCTAGCAACTGTGGCCCTAACCACTGTGCTCTGTGCACTTCTGCAGGATGCTGGTATGAAGCCAAACGTAGTATATTCAAAGAAGCTCCACACGGCACACACAGAAAGTGACAGTGGACTTAGATGTTTGTGGAACATTTAGGATGGGGTGGAAAAATTATTCTGGGGATTGTGTTTGGGATCCATTGAAATGAATGAAAAAAGAAATAATCAGGAGTGAAGCTGTGGGGAAGGTGAGCAGTATGAATGTGTTTCCTGAGTTAGCGTTCCTGCATCTTGCCCAGAAGGCAAGGAGGTGATAGTGTCATCCAGATTTGGTGATTAAATAAGAAAAGTAAGGGAATACAGTTTTAACTATGTTTTTTTTTTTGAGACAGTCTCAAGCTGTCCCCTGGGTAGAGTGCCATGGCATCATAGCTCACTGCAGCCTCTAACTCTTGGGCTCAAGTGATACTCTTGCCTCAGTTTTTCTATCTTTAGTAGAGAGGGGGTTGTGCTTTTGCTTGGGCTGGTCTCAAACTCGTGAGCTCAAGCAATCCACCCGCCTCGGCCTCCCAGAGTGCTAGGATTACAGGTGTGAGCCACTGTGCCCAGCTTCAGTTTTGATTATTGACCACAGAATCTAGAAAAGAAAGGAGTCCAGTGAGGGGGTGAGATACAATGGTGATTAAAGGCCCTCATGAAGATGGAGGGTAGATCAGTAAGGTGGACTGAGTAAAAAGCCTGTGTAAGGAATGAAGGAGCACCCAGTTGGAATGCATGAGGACCTTATGATGAAAAGTTAGTGTTGTGGAAGGGAGAATTGGTCTCTGGAGTCAGAGGGGAAGGGGTCATGTTGATAGAGATCCTAAAATCAGATGGCAAATACCCAACATAGCTCCTTACCCACCTCAGTAACATCACAGTGCTCTTTTTCACTGAGTCCAGGAGTGGTCTCAGCACCTTTCTCAATACAGAATTCCTGGCAGTCAGTAGCAGTCAGTCAAAGTTGCCTTTGTCTCTGCTTCAAACAGTGCCAAAGGGACTATTGTTGGGGTGAGGGTGGGTGGCCTTCAAAAAATGAAGTCCAATAGTCTCCCTAGAATTAAAGTCAGTGGCTAGAGCAGAGTCTTGAAGTCTAGAGGTTTTAACGAACCCCAGAATGGTTTACAGTCTTGGAGAAGTGGGGCAGCCATGTAGTTGGTGGCTGGGTGATTCTTAGGAAGCTTTTTGTCTCTCAGGAAGCCTAACTGCATTCTTCCAGGCTCTCAGCTGTCAGTGCTGCACTGGCAGCCCATGACCAGGGCTGGGAGGTGAGCTGGAACCAAGTGGCATTTTAGTTTGGGAAGCTGGGCATGCGGTCTAGAAGTCAAGAAACAGTAGCAGTGAGTACAGGTAATGGGCAGTGGCTATAAGTGAAGAAAAACCAAACTGAAGGATTGATTGTCTTTGTTCTGAAGTGACATTGTGGTTTTTCTTTTATCTTAAGCTAATCAATTTACATTTGATGTAGAAGTTTATATTAGGGTCATTTACCCCAACCAAATTTCAGCATCTCTAGAATTTCTCTTACCTTTGTTTCTCAAACAAAGCTTAGTGCTCTGTTTTGCACACAGTTGGTGCTCAATAATGTCTCTATTTTGCTTTATTCTCTTGTCTTTGAGTCCATATACCAGTTGTAAATCCTGTTTCCTAGACTTAGATGATTTTCTTTCTTTCTTTCTTCAGGCTGGAGTGAAGTGTTATAACCATAGTTCTCTGACTCACTGTAATCTCCAACTGCTGGCCTCAAGTGATTCTCTTACCTCAGCCTTCCGAGTAGCTGGAGATACAGGCATGTGCCACCACACATTGCTAATTTTTTTTATTTTTTGTAGAGATGGAGTCTTATGACTGCTCATAGGCTGGTCTAAAATTCTTGGCCTCAAGCAATCCTCTCACCTTGGCTTCCCAAAGTGCTGTGGTTAAATGTGCAATCTACTATAGCTGGCCAGACTTCCAGATCAAGTCTAAGATCATCTAACTATAGTCTGGATAACCTATAGAGAAACTAAAAAGAAAGATGATCAAGGGTAGAAGAAATGTAATACAGTAGAACCTTCATAGTTGACCACCTCCCTGCATTGATGGCCTTTTTAAGTTGACCTAATTTTCATAGACCGAACATGTACCTATCAGTATACATAGGCCTTGTTCCTTATTTTGACATCTCTGTATGTTGACCAGCTTATTACAGTCCCTCGGGTGGTCAGCTTATAGAGGTTCTACTGTGTATGTGCTGAACTTTGACAGCCTAGGACAGACTGTTAGACTGTAGTGCTCCATCCATTTTCCATTTTGGTTTTCTTTTACTTTTATTAATCATGTTATAGGAACTTAAACATTTCCTTTATATTTTCTGAGATAATTTTGATTTGGAATATTGGCACCAAATGGGATTTTAAATTCTTGGAAACACAAAAATGTTTCCCTTTGTTTTTCATTCTAACTACTGCCTGTTTTTTTGGAATCATAATTCATTTGTTGTGCTAACTTAGGCAGTCTAGCTTTTCTTGGTAAGCTAGGCTGCCTAAATGTTTTATTTTTTGTGATCTAGAAAATTTTTAAATTTTATTCATTTTTTGTTTCTTTTCTTTCAAAATATTAAGGGGGTACAAATGTTTTTGGTTACATAGATCACTCCTATAATGCTTGAGTCAGGGCTAAAGGTGTGCCTATCACACAAATAGTGTTTGTTGTACCCATTAAGTAGTTTTCTGCCCACCTTCTCACTTGATTTCCACTGAGTTTTACTTCCCTCTGTGCATATGTGTGCTCATAGGTTAGTTCCAATTTAATAGCAAGTACATGTGGTTGTTTTTCCATTCTTGAGATACTTCACTTAGAGAATAGTCTCTAATTTCATCCAGATTGTTAGAAAAGACATTAATTCATCCTCTTTTAATATGTTGATCAATACTCTCTGATATACAGGTTACATTTTAGTAACCTACTCATGGGTTGTTGGGCACTTAGGTTGATTCCACATCTTTGCAATTGTGAATTGTGCTGCAATAAACATTTGAATGCAGTAAAAAGACTGCTTTTGGTTAGATACCCAGTAGTGGGATTGCTGGATTGGGATTCCTCAATCTCCATTCTGATTTCCATAGAGGTGGTACTAATTTGCAGTATAAGTGCTCCTTTCTCTCTGCAGCCATGCCA
>CAUYQV010132883.1:0-25131 GCA_963574575.1 Galagoides demidoff
AATTAATTCTTACTGGATAAAAGATTTAAATGTAAGGCATGAAACTATGAAAATACTAGAAGAGAATGCAGGGAAAATGCTTGAAAATGCTGGAAAAATATTTTATGAGGTGGATCTCCCTGGCAATTGAAGCAACACAAAAATATACTACTGGAGGTCTGATAAGCTAAAAAAGCTTCTGTACAGCAAAGGACTCTGCAAGTAAAATAAGCAGCCTTTGGAATGGAGAAGATTATTTTTTTTACAGGTTATTATTCAGGAAAGGTCTGATAACTAGAACTTACAAATAATTCAAATTAATCAATAAGAAAAGAACAAACAACTACACTTATTTGCGGGCAAGAGACTTGAGCAGAAACTTCTCTGAAGATGATGGGCAAATGACCAAAAAACACATGAAAAATGCTCTTTTTTAAGCATCAGAGAAATGAAAATCAAAACCACTTTCAGATATAACCCAACTCCAGTAAGATTAGCCCACATCAATTTCAAAACTGCACATGTTGGTGTGGATGTGGAGAGAAGAGAAAAATTCTACACTGCTGGTTGGATTACAAACTAATATAGCCTTCCTGGAAAGAAATAATGGAGAATCCCCAAGGAACTAAAAGTTGACCTATCTTTTGATCCTGCAAATCTGTTACTAAGTATCCCCTAGAAGAACAAAAATCATTTTACAAAAAAGACATTTGCACCAGAATGTTTATTGCAGCCCAATTCATAATTGCTTAGTCATGGAAGCAACCCAAATGCCCCTCCACCCATGAATGGATAAATAAGCTGTGTATATATATGCACCATGGAATACTATGCAGCCGTAAAAAGATGGAGACTTTACATCTTTTATGTTTACCTGGACGTGCTGGAACATATTCTTCTCAGTAAAGTATTTCAAAAATGGGGAAAAATGTATCCAATGTACTGAATACTATTATGAAACCAATATGCAATCACTTACACATTTGTACAAATGATAAAACAGACATAAATTTACAGAAAGAAGGAGAAGAGAGGAGGGAGAGGGGAGGGGGAAAGGTGAGTGGAGGCAGGGTATTTCATAAGATCTCACCTAATGTGCACAATGCAAGGGCAAATTTCAAAACAACTAAGAGTATGTAATAAATGTCTTACCACAAAAAATAAGTAAATGAGGTTGTGGTTATGTTAAAAAGTTTGATTTAAGCATTCCACATTGTATATCAAATCATCACATTGGACCCCATAAACGTATGCAGTTATGATTTGATAAAAATTAAAATAAAAAATACTAAAAAATTCAAAAATGGTCTGAAATTATTTATAAGATGACTTACTACAAAGTTCAACACATGCACACATACACATACAAAACAGTCATTATTCCCTACTACAAGAATGCTAGTAAAGATAATAAGAGGCAGGTATAAATCAGAAATTAAAAAAAAAACCTTAAATATATAATAAATACTTTAAGGAATATATAATCTTAATATTTAATTATGATACCTTATTGTACTTATTACCATTTAAAAAAATACTAGAAATCTGTGTAATATCAAGACCCTCTCCTACTCTGTAGTTGCAGTTGAGATGTCAATTGGTGAAGCTACCTCTGTAGCATAAGCGGATGGTACTTACTGTATTTCACATGCACACCTTCTGTTGTCTTGTGATTTTGAATTCAAGAGAAACCTTTGAACAAATGTACAAGGAGATAGGGAAGAAGTTGATAGTAACGTCAGTTGTGGGGAGAAAGTTGCAGGCCATGGAGCTGTCCATCATAGGGAGAGAAAGTATGAGCTACATCTATATGTTACACTATGACTAGATCACAGAAACATGATGTTAGACCAAAAAGGTTGGATGCTCTGCCCTGAAACACAAATACAGCTTCTTATCTTCTTTCTTCCTCTTTTTTCTTCTCCCTTACATTTTTTTTTCCAGGTTAATGTGAGGGTACAAACAACTAGGTTACATTTGCATTTGTTAGGTAGAGTCCCTATTGTACTTGTGTCTCGCACCCACAAGGTGTGCCGTACACCCTGACACTGTACCCACTAAGTGGGACCAAACCCAGCCATCTCCCTCCTCCCCACCATCTACTCCCTTTTTTGTTCCTTTTCCCCCAACTTGAATTGAATTGAGTTTTTCTTTGATGTGGGAATGCCGGATATTCTGGCTTCATATTACTCTTAAGCACATTGGATACTTGCTTCTTTTCCATTCTTGTAATACTTTACTAAGAAGTCTTCTTTAAAGTTTTTTCTTAAATGTTGCCTTTATGGCAATGCCTTCCAACTGCAGTGGAAGAATAGAATTTCCTAACTTAATCCTTCTTGCTTGGTTTATGTGTCTCCCTCGTGCTCACATAATCTATGATAGTATATGTTTGAATTACATACAGTGTTGTCTTTTTAAAATCTGTGTAGTACTATAGTTTGCCTATTGTAAGCATTTAATAAATGTTCGCCCATTATCTACTTTTCCTAAAATCTACTTGATGTGAAAACATTGCTGCATCATTTTTGATAATATTTTAAATTAAATTGATTCTTGCCTAGTATATTGTCTTCACTTACACCTTTTCAGATTTTGTATATTACTATAATTTGAATAGCAGTTTTAATTAGCTATAAGCATATTCATAACATTTGTTTGTTTAATATTTAGCTTCCTGCTATATGATATGAAAGGTTACAAATGTTGGTGATATGTATAATGTTTACTATTGGTCAGTGCCTAATATCATTTCTGACATATAATTAGAGCTTATTAGCTTGTTAGTTGAATAAAGTTGATAAATGAATTCTTTTCACAAAATATAGAATGAGGTAACAACTTACAGTGAAGATAGTGTAAGTTAGCTTGCTGCTGGTAGCTCAGTGGATAGGGCACTGGCCACTTACAAGGGAGCTGGTGGATTTGAACCCTACCCAGGCTTTCTAAACAACAATGACAACTGCAACAACAACAACAAAAACAACCAGGCATTGTGGTTGTGGGTGTCTGCAGTCCCAGCTGCTTGGGAGGCTGAAGCAAAAGAATCCCTTAAGCCCAAGAATTTGAGGTTGCTGTGAGTTGTGATGCCACAGCACTCTATCAAGGGCGACAGTGAGGCTCTGTCTTAAAAAAAAAAAAAAAGATAGTGTATGTTGTGAATTTAAAATAACATTAGGTAAATCTTTTACTCCCAAAACAAAACATTTAAAAAGTTTTCTCTACTTATGTATATTAATAGAAATATTTCTACAAGTAAATGTATGTAGTTCTCAATTGGAATAAAAACAAAGCAGAAATTAAATCATTTTAGTGACTTTATGACTGAGGAAATGTATAATTTCCACATTATTATAGATATTAATTTATGTGATGGTATTCCACCTCTAAGTAATTAAGTTTTGAAAATAGTGAAGTTTTTAAGTTGAAGAGAAATACATTTTAATTTAATTTTTATGATATATAAATACATTTCATGAAATAATCTACCCCATTATAGTAGAGAATCAATTACTCCATGTTAGCAGTTTTTCCCCAGAAATAGGTAATGTTATTAAGTACAAGCATGTAGATGTGGGCATTCACCAAGGCTTCTGTTGAAAAATCACATGCTACTTTCTTTTTACAATTAAATTTTGCTAGCTTAAAAGCACTAATGGCCAGACGCCTACTGAATCATTTTTCACTTTTACCTGTTCTACTTTAAATGATCTTTCTCCATGGGAAAAGATTGCACGCATGGATTACGATTCACATTTTGACAAAACAGAATTTTGTCAAATTCTGGGGGAAGCGACTCTTGGAAATGTATTAGGGTTATTATAATACGAATCACTGAAAAGGCTGATAAAACATAAGCTGCTAAAATAATGAAAAAGTCTCTCTCCTCATGAATCCTTGTGACTTTACTACTGTGGTAGATAATCACCATGGTGAAAGCTTTGGAGACAGAATAAGGATAGAGTAAGTCTTCGAAGATAAATTAAGAAAGTAAAATCCCATTATTATGGATAATACTATTCAGATTACCATGTCAGAAAGGCTGAATAAATTAAATAAGTTTCATCTTGCTCAGACTTAACTAATGATTTACAAAACATGGCATGATACTAGCGAATCATTGGGTTCCTTCAAAAAAAATTTTTGATTTAAAGATCCATAAATGTTCCTATATATGTAACAAAGACAAAAACAATGCGATGTTGTTCATTTTATTTTTAAACTTCTATTCCTTGATATTCAAATACTGGTCTTATATTCATAATAAGTAAGGTACCTGGACATTTTTCCAGAAATGGAAAAAATATCTCTCTCTCCAGAAATCGTAACAATTCTGATTTTGGTTAGGTGAATGTTAAATAAATTTTCAATTACATGAGATGATGAACTACACGGCGGGCTGATGGTAGCTTCCTATCCAGTTTAGAATCTATCTAGAACTACTCTTCCTTCTTGAGATAAGAAACACATAAATGTTCCTAAGTACAGTGTATTTTCTGTTCAAGGAAGGTCATCACCACATTACCTCTGGTTTTTAACTATAACAGAATATTTTTTAGAGACATATATATTCTGATTAGTAATAGATGGAGAGCTGGGCCCTAAGTTATACAGACCAGTGTCCTTGAACCCTGACTCTGGAGAGGAAACCTTAGGCCACGATGTTAATACATATTTCATAGGTACATAATTACATAGGCCAGGGCACATAGTTGCTAATTCTTTTTCTCTTTCTCTTCATTCCTTAACTCATCCTCTTATTCAATCACTTGCTTCCCCATTCTCACAGATTAAATAAAGAAGATTCAGTAAGCAGGTGGTAGGAGATTTTCTTTGTGTCTTTGGACATTCTTTACAAACCACATACATTCCAGAGCTTTAATATACTGTCCTTTGGGTCCGCCTTCTCTGTGCCTTTCTAGTTAGGTATGGCAGCTTATAATATGGTGATGTCTGAGTTATTCATGGTTTAGTGGATAATTTAGAAAAATAATGTGCTAATATTGTGGATACATCACAGCAGAGACAATAAGAGAGAACTATGTGCACTAACATGGATGGAATCTAAGGCATACCTTTCAATAAAAAATATTTTAAAACACTTATAGAAAAATATCTATGAAATAATATATTAATACCCCCCCAATAAGCACTTATGAATATGTCATATTTTGCCCCATTACTATACTTTTTTCGGGATCATATGTGTATATAAATGCTAGAAAAAGAATAGTGATTATCTGGTGAAGGAAGATTAGAACTGGAGAGGAGAAGAATGCTGAAAGAGGACTTTGTCCTATCCATGTGATTTATTATTGATTATTTTATAATATAGAAAATGTATGTCTCTAAGCCTCACTATCAGAATTTTCAACAGAAATAGGAGCAAATGATAAAGGTATGAATGAAAGGAAGAAGAAAAGATAGAATAGGTCATAATGAATCCAAACCAAATATTGAAAAAATAGTATTCAGGCTGGGCATGGTGGATCATGCTTATAATCCTAGCACTCTGGAAGGTTCCAACTCTGAGGTCAGTAGTTGGAGACCAGCCAGAGCAAGAGAACCCCCATTCTACTAAAAATAGAAAAACTAGGTAGATACCTATGGCTGCAGCTACTAGGGAGCCTGGGGCAGGAGGATCTCTGGACTCTGGACTCTAAGAGTTTTAGGTTGCTGTGAGTTGTGATGCCATGGCATTATACCCAGGGTGACAGAGTGAGACTGTCAAAAAAATAAAAAGAGAAAGAAAGGAAGGAAGGAAGGGAGGAAGGAAGGAAGGAAAGAGAGAGAGAGAAAGAAAGAAGTTATTCAATTATCAGGCACTTAAGAGATGTTGGGTAACTTTTTCCTGATTTAATAAATATACGAGTTTTAGAAGACTTGTACCTTTAAGTCTATTGAAAGTGTAATAATTAGCAATTTAACAAACCAGAATTACCTCATTAAGCTATTAACTGTCTCATTTCTCTCTTATAGGCTTCTCATAAATATTAAAATGTATTTTGCACCTATATTCAAAAGAATGTACAAAATATTGAGTCTTTGAGGCTCCTTTGTGAGTGAAAGCCTGCGATTCTCAATGCTATCATAGCCCCGATGTCCTTAAAAATATTTTTGTAACCCTGTGCTAACCTGAATGGAAATTCATAGATGATATGAGCCACCTAAACATGTAATTAATAGTCAATTTGAAAATATTGAAATACATATAGGAATGAAAATCAATTCACCTATTGTAAGGTACTATGTAATTCTTTTTTGTTTCAAAATACAAAAGGGGTATAAATGTTTCAGGTTATAGTTGATTTCATAATGCTTGAGGTCTCAGCTATCAGTATGCCTGCCACCCAAATAGTGTTCATAGTACCCATTAGGTCACTTTTTTCCCCCTTTGCATCATCCACACTCCCCACTCTGCTTGTTGATTTTCTCTGAGTTTTACTTCCCTTTGTGCACATGTGTGCTTATCAATTAGTTTCAATTTAATACTGAGTACAGGTGGGGTTTATTTTTCTACTCTTGAGATACTTCACTTAGAAGAATAGTCTCCCGTTCCATCTGGGTTGTGGCAAAAGGCATTTGTTTACCTTATTTTTATGGCTGAGAGGTACTTCATGGAATACATACGCTACATTTTATTAACTCACTCATGAATTTATGGGCACTTGGGTTGAATCCACATCCTTGCAATTATGAGTTGTGTTGCAATAAACATTTGAGTGCAGGTGACTTTTTGATAGAAAATCTTCTTTTCCTCTGTGTGAATACTCAATAGTGGGATTGATGGATTAAATGGTAGGAATACTTTTAGTTCTTTGAGGATCCCCCACACAGTTTTCCACAAAGGTTGTACCAATCTGCAGTCTCACCAGCAGTGTATAAGTATCAATTTTTCTCTGCCTCCATGACAGTAAATCTTGTTCTTTCACTTTTTAATCATAGCCACTCTAGCTGAGGCAAAGTGATATCTCATTGTGGCTTGAATATGCATTTCCCTGATTCATGACATTGAGCATTTTTTTTTTCACGTTCCATCCATTTTCTTTTGAGAAGCTTCTTCTCATGTCATTTGCTTACTTTTTAATAGGGTTTATTTATTTCTTGTGAATTTTATTAAATTCTCTATAAATTCAGGTTATTAACCCTTTATCAGAAAAGTAATTTAATCCAACAAGCCCACTACTTGGTATCTACCCAAAGGACAAGAAGTCATTTTATCAAAAAGTCATCTGTACTGGAATGTTTATTGCAGCACAATTCACAATTGAAAAAGATGTGAAATTATCCTCAAGGAACATCAGTTCATGAGTGGATTAACAAACTCAGCCATAAAAATGGATGGATTAATGCATTTTGCAGCAATTTAGAAGGAATCCAAGATCATTATCCTAAGCAAAGTAGCTAAAGAATGGAGAAAGACGTACCCACATGTACTGTCTAATAAATTGGAACTAACTGATGAGCACACAAGTGCCCAGCGGGAAATAAAAGCCATTGAAACCAAGTAGAGTCAGGGAGGTGAAGGAAAAAATCCACTAATAGGTACAATTAACCCTACTTGGATATTGGGCACATTTATAATCCTGACTCAGGTTGTGTATCAAAAACATGCATATCACCTTAATAGTTTGAAATTAAAAAAAGACTCTTTAATTACTCATCTATTATGTAAAGCTGAGTGGATGACTCTTACTGAATCTGGCAAAAGACAAGAAGTTAATTCTTGAAAGAAGGTAAAAACAGAGTCTTTAAACTGAAAATTATGAAGTCTAGTACAAAGTGGGGCAAGGAATTTCAAAACATTCAGGCTTAATTCCCTACTCAGTTCCTAGACCTCTGATTTGTTGTTGTTGTTGTTATTGTTTGTTTGTTTTTCATGGAATTCTCAAGGCATCCCCCCAAAAAAAGAAATGTATCTTCTGGGAAAGGTAAACAAATGAGAATATTTTATTCTACTGATATCAGGTAGTGCCTAACAAAATGTCACAACCAGATTGACTTACAGACTAGAGCACAATTGTGATGTTTCATCATTAGCCTTATAGCTTCTAGCCAGATTTGAATACCGTATTTTAAATTTGAACAGAGAGTGAAGGATCACTAGACATTTAGACTTTTCAGAAACCATCTATTATGAAAAATGGAAAGAAATAGTACATAAAGAACAACTTGGCGGAAACAGAGTTTATGAAAGAATAACACTTCAAAAAATAGACAATAACCAAAGAAACTAAGTAATTTTACCAATAATTAATATGCAAGATAAAATTTAAAAAATTCAAAGAAGGAAAAAAAATTATTGCGATTGTTAACCTAAAATGTGATAGCGATAGTGAAAAACCCAGTGGATGTGGAAATAAATAGTGTACACATTGTCTAGAAAACAGAGAAAAAGAACAAAGAAATAAAAATTAGCTAAAATATTGAAGAGTGAAATTCAGAGGAAAATATCATAAAATAACACACACATATGAAAGAAGTTCAAAAGTGAACAGAGATAAGGGAGAGGAAGAAAGTATTAAAGGATTAAATCAAGAAAATGTTCCAGAATAAAAGAGCACATGTTTTTAGATGGAAAATCCTGTGCAATACACACAAGCCTACAAGGAAGTACATCCTTGTTAATTTCAGGACACCAAGGCCAAAAAGATGAATCTCAACCTTTCTGGAGAGGAGATCTATTTCATATAATAGATAAAAATTCATAATGTTGTCATATTTTTCAAAATCAACACTAGAAGCTAGCAGACAAAAGAGGAAAACTGTAAGATTTTTATACTTTTTTTCCAATCTGCAATTCTATTTTACACCAGTGTCTAATAATATTTGTTAGAATGGACAGTTACAGGCATTCTGGTGTCAACAAATGAACTTCTTTCCCAGAAGCTGCTAAAGTAAGTTTCTCTCCTGCTTTTCCCCTGCCCCACCCTTCACCCTATGAGGGAACAAACCGAAGTGTGATCTAAGAATAAGAATATTACATGGGACAGAGTCTGAGGAGCCAGCCATGATTATGTTGATAAAGATCCCAGGATACATAGAATAAACAGAGGGGAATAAGTCCACTTAGGGAAGTTAGAAAACCCTGCAAATGATTTCAATATATTGAAAAACCATATAAAAGCTTCTGGAATAGTTAGAGATAGATTATATATTATTTTAGAATAAAAATTATTGGGGCAGCACCTGTGGCTCAAGGAGTAGGGCACCGGCCCCATGTACCAGAGGTGGTGGTTTCGAACCTGGTCCCTGCCAAAAACTGCAACAACAACAACAAAATAAAAATTAATTTTAAAATAATTTATATATATATTTGACAAATATATACTGGATGTCCACTAGATTTTAGTGTACTATGAGAAAGATAGTTTCCAAGGATCTACTTACAAGCAATCCTTATCAGAAATTATTGTCTGATTCAAAATTCTTCTCAGTATTAGTGGTATGAGATGAGCCAGTTACTTAAACTCTTGAGGTTTTTTTAAAATTAATTAAATGGGGATAATAATTTCCTTTCTCAGACTATTTTGAAGATTAAACTAGATCATTTATTTGTTACTAGTACTATCTTGTTCTTTGTCACAAACATCCAGTTCTCCCATTTAAAGTGAAGGTAATGTGTTTTGATTTCTTGTAAGTACAGATACATTTTGACTAATGATGAAGTTACTTCCCATTAAACTCATCATAATATAAAAATGTCCTAGCTAGGCTAGCCTACTGTGAGCATTCTCAGTTCACTTGCATTAGTAATAGTTGGGCAAAATAATTCTAATACAAAGCCTGTTTTATAATAAAGTGTTGAATACCTCATGTAATATACTGAATATTGAATTGAAGGTGAAAAGCAGAAGCGTTGTACCTCCAGAACCATACTCCAAATGTAAGTTCTACTCATTGCATTTTACTTGAGGACCACCCAAAAGCCAAAAAAAGGTAAGTCGAGACTATATTAACCTGGGGACCAACATTAAGATTGCCCACACTGTGGAGACTACCAACCAAAATGCAATAGTACTGAATTTAAACATGGACTGCAAAAAGTAATGATTATTTATTATTATTTTTACACATTTTAAATATAATTTTATTTTATACAAACTTTTAAAATATTTTTTACACAAAGTATATCTCCACACAAGTTTCAAACTTAGAAATTTGAATTGCTAATGAATTTATTTATTTATTCTAATTTTTTTTTTTTTTTGAGACAGAGTCTCAAGCTCTGGGTATTATGCTGTGGTGTCACAGTTCACAGCAACCTTAAATTCTTGGGCTTAAGCTATTCTCTTGCCTCAGCCTCCCAAGTAGCTGAGAGTACAGTTGCCCACTACAAAGCCCGGCTATTTTTTGGTTGTTTGGCAGACCAGGGCTGGATTTGAACCTACCAGCTCTGGTGTATGTGGCTGTTGCCCTAGCCACTGAGCTACAGGCATCTGCTTATGAATTTATCATACCTGTAAACTAAATAAAATGTATAAAATTTCTATTGGGTAGAGATAATAAAGTGTCTTATAAATGTTGAAAATCATAGGCTGATATCAAACAGTATGGCTGTAGGCAACAATCTGAGATAATATTAAAGCCAAGGTCATAAACCCTTGTATTAATTAAACAACTCCTAGAAGGCTTGTAATGAAACATTGGTTTTAATTTCTATTAATCGGATTAGGTCCCAGACCATATAATGAATGTGACATATTTGGATTTGCAATCTTTATAGTTTCAACTATTCACTATTCAAGATATCGTGATTTTCATAGTATTTCTTTGATTCTTCTTCTCAGTAACATATAAACGTGTAAATAGAAGTGTGTTACATATTTACAATTAAAGGGACAAAAATTTTCTATAATTTTTTCTATCATTTAACTCAGTTCTTGGGACAATTTTACCAATTTATGTGTCATACTTTTAAAAAAATCTTAAATAAACAAAATGCTGAAAGACTAGAAAGACCACCAAGTATCTGCTTATATCTTAAGAATGATTTATTTTTATTTTTATTTTTATTTTTGAGACGGAGCCTCAAGCTATCCCCCTGGGTAGAGTGCCATGGCATCACAGCTCATAGCAACCTCCAACTCCTGGGCTCAAGCGAGTCTCCTGCCTCCGCCTCCCAAGTAGTTGGGACCACAGGCACCCGCCACAACGCCTGTCCATTTTTTGATTGCAGCCATCATTGTTGTTTGGCGGGCCCGGGCTGGGGATTCGAACCTGCCACCTTAGGTGTACGTGGCTGGCGCCTTAGCCGATTGAGCCACAGGCGCCAAGCCTTAAGGATGATTTTAATAGCATTCCTACAGACTAACTGCAGACACACTTTGCTTTATGCAGAACTCTATTTCTGACAAGCTATATATAAATTAGACCCCATCATTTCTCACTGACTACAAAATAAATTCCAAGAGGCTTTATCATCATATGCAACTTAGTTTCAGAAGGCTGTCATTCTTAAAGATTTATTTCTGAGTTCTTCTCATGTACTAGGCAGAGGTTGAGGTCACAAACATCAAAAATCGATTCTAACTTACTTAAGCAAAAAGGAGTTCATTAAAAGGAAATTGGTTAGTGCCCAGAAACGTGGAGGCCTCGAAGACCAGGCTCAGAATAGGAACAAGAAAAAGGAAGCCCAAGGAGCAGCCAGGCTGAGAGCTGGTGTCATAGCCTAGAAGTGCCCGAGGAAGGGAAACGTTGATACGGCTTCTCACATTGCCCTCCTACAAACTGGATTGGATTTTTCTGCTTTTATTTCTGGCTGTCCCCGCTTTCTTAGGTTCAATAGTTTGTTATTCAGTTTGGGGTACTTCAGGAATTAATCAAATACATATTTCCTAAAGACAAAAAAAAAAAAAAAAAAAAACTCAGAAAGAATGTCTAGCATTTAAGGCTTTTATAAGAGTGGCCGGCATAATATCAAGATAGTTTTATTAAAATAACCCCAACTCTACCAAGGGAGTTCAGGCACTGGCAAATGAAGGATGGCAACTGTTCAAATTATCTTGTTCCCAGAATTTGACATCAGTCATGAATGATTTATAAATTAACACATGCCCCAGGAGAGAATAATAAATGGAAAACCTCCCCCGCTATTAATTTAAAACTTACATACAGGTGCATAACCTTGTTTTCACTTTTTTGTCCTGACACTTTTCAAATTTCTGTTTGCTTAGTAATAAACACACCATATTTTAACATTCCTGCTATGAGAAAGGCAGTTTTGTGCCGACCCTTTGTTGCTCCGCCTCTCAAGCTGACCACCTACATGAATCTAGGTCCAGATGATTTACACACATATCATACTGGCGGCTCTACAATCCATGTGGCTCCAGTGACAATCTAGTGTACTCTAACTACCCCAAGAGTTGATCCAACAGCAAACCAAAGCTGGACAAAGGAGAATTCCATAAGATTTATTTGTTAACAGCATGGAGAAGGAAAAGTCCTTCATTGCTATACGTGGCTCAAGCCCATTAGTGACGACTGTGGATCCTGACAGGTGATCTCAAACGAAACAGAATGCACACACGCTTTTGATGTATCCTCCCAAGGAAGCCAGAGATAACAGATGGACAAAATAAGTTTGGGTGGCATTCTAATCAATTTGTTCCCTTTTTCTTACTGTTTAGTTTTCAACCATTTTTTCAATTACGGTTGATACCCTAATATTCTTCCAATAAATTACCCTTCTTGCCAAAACAAGTTCTATTGATTTTTCTGCCACTTGCAACTCAAATTGCTGTGACTGTCACTTACAATGAATAACACTCAAAGCAGTTGCCTCGCTGAAGGTTTTCAAGTGGACGTCTTTTCTTGTTTGTTTGTTTTCATCTTCCTTTTGCTATTTGGTGTGAATTCTTTTGCTCCGCTCCCCAGATGGTAAGTGTATTAGAGGGAATTCTTTCAGTTTCTTTTTTTTTCTTTATTTGAGCTATCCAAGAAAAGAAATCCAGCAAGAACATGAAAACTTGCACAAGCTGTATTGATTGGGATTGTGTTTACTATCCCTAAAAGCATAAAAAAAGTTCTCTCTCATTCTCTTGAGACCAATATCTGGAGTCTACAAAAAATAAAAATAAAATAAAAGGCATTTCTATGCTTTCCCTATTGGTAGTTCCACACCAGGCTTGGAAGCCTATCTTCTCACTGTTCTTCCAGTAATGAAGTTTATGAAGTTGACTCGGTTAGGTATGGTTCATGGAATCTGTTAAATGAAAAGAAAAAATTCACTACTGTTAAAAGTGACTTCCAGATGTGTGAGGTCTCAGCTATAGTCTCTAGTTCAGTGATATAAGAAAGTTCTTTACTTGGAAGGACATGAAACCACCCAGTGATGAAGCTTAGACCTTGATCCTCATTAAGTTGTCTGAATTTTATCTCTAAAAGCTAATGCTTAGGTCCAGGTAAATGAGGGTTGATTAATTGGCATTTCTGAAAACACAGCAACATTAGAAAGACATCTTTATTATGAGCTTAATATAAACCCCCAAATATTTAGCATTTTGCCATATGTTTTGTATTTTATTAATCTCTGTCATAAATACATTTTAATTTTATTCTTTTTTCATTATTAAATCATGACTATGTGCAGTAATGCATTTATGGGGTACAATGTGCTAAGTTGATAAATAATGTGGAATGCTTACATTGAACTGATTAAAATAACCATTACCTCACTTGCTTGTTTGTTATGGTAAGAATTCATACTCTATTCTTAATAGTTTTGAAATGTACCATTGTACTACACACATTAGGTGAGGTCCCACCACATACCCTCCCTCCTCTTGGCCTCCACCTTCTCCTCCCCTTTTTTTCCTCTTCCCTCTTTCTTTCTAGACTATCGTTATGTTTTATCATTCATATGAATGTGTAGGTGAGTATATGCTGTTTTCATAGTAGTATTGAGTACATTGGATACTTTTCTTCCATTCCTTGGGATACTTTGCTAAGAATATGTTCCAGCGCCATCCAGGTAAACATAAAAGATGTAAAGTCTCCATTTTATGGCTGCATAGTATTCCATGGTATACATATACCACAGTTTGTTTACCAATTAATGAGTTGATGGGAACTAGGGCTCCTTCCATGACTTAACAATTATGAATTGGGCTGCAATAAACATTCTGGTGCAAATGTTTTTGTTGTAGAATGATTTTTGATCATCTAGGTATATTCCTAGTAGAGGAATTGCAGGCTCAAACGGAAGGTCTGCTTTTAGTTGCTTGAGTATTCACCAAACTTCTTTCCGAAAGTACTATAGTAGTTTGCATTTCCACCAGCAGTGTAGAAATAAAAAGAAGGTTTCCTCTTTCTTAAATTTGAAAAATATTAAAGGAAGCAACTTTGCAATTCTCTTTCCCTGCAAGGGCATCAATTCCTATCTCTCCTGTGCCCCATTCTCCATTCCTCATGTCTCACACCTTCTCTTTGAATGATGAACTGTATGGTCTTTTCTAGAATTGCTAAAGAGGTGGTTCATTTCTTCTCTATCCTAGTGAGTTTTATTTACTTTTATCTGGTCTTAATTTATTTGTTTTTCCATTCAAGAAAATGTAGTGAAGAACAATTATCACCTGAACACTGTCCTAGGTACTGAGCATGCAATAGTGACTAGGACAAAATTCCTAACTATAAGTTGCTAACAATTTAAATTTTGCCTTAGCCAGCTGTTACAGGAAAAATAAAAAAAAAAAAGGAACAGTTAAGAAATCTTCTCATCCTTCCACATTTCCAGAAAGGACTCCTGCAAGGTATGATTGTTCCCCAAGGGAACTTATAGGAAAGGTCACTTTAATTGTAATCATCATTTAATACCTTTGTGATTCTTTTGACTTGAAGTTAACAGTCTCTCAAAACAGGAACGTGGTAACACAATATAAAACAGGCGCTGGATATTAAACTTTAAGATTGCAAATTAGGAACTTACACTTTAAATTCATGTTTGTTCCAAAGTACGCATGAGAGGAAGGAGGGAAATTGGTCCATTAAGAAAAGAAAAAAATACAGAAGATGAAGATTTTATTAATTAGAAAAAGGGCTAAAGTCTGGATTTCCTCCTTTATTTCTCTTTTGCAATTTTTTTTAAGTTTCTATTTTTCCCAGAAGAAAATGAACTATTTGAGGAGTATAAATGACCATTTGTAAAGAAGATGGAAAATTTTCAAGTTCTTTTGTCTATCTGTACCGTTAAGAGAACTAGGATCCAATAAGCTATTAAACAAAAACAGAATAAATTGCATGTGGAAAGTCCATAGTACATAATTCTTTTTCCTTCAATGAAGGCAAGGATTGATGTCTTATAATTTTTCAATGAAGTACATGTGTTTCTCTTAACCTTTCGCTCATTCTGGATCTTAACTTCATTCAACACAAAAAATGGGAAAACAGCAATAAATCATTTTTTTTTGAAATGTGCAAAACATCTGAGAATAAGAAACCATCTGCTACTAGCATGTAAATAGGCCAAAAGGACTAGGCAGAGGAGAAAATGTCTGGCATTGCAGCCACATCTGCTGGCCTGTATTTCCACCAGGCTCCTGCCCCGGAGGTGTCGAGGACCAGGGGACACCAATTCTGGCAAGCGTTGCCTGGGCATGCTGGTGATCAGCTGAACAACCAGGAACAGCTGCAGGGAGCAGGGGTGGTGCAGCAGGTTGGGAAATGAGATATGGGCTTATGTCAGAGTCATTAAGCTTTTCTGATAAATGGGCTGCAAATTAATTGCTGGTTCCACTAATTAATTTATTTGAGTTACTGAGATCCTCAGGCCTGGTTTTGGCTGTTAGCAGAACAGAGTGATACTTCAACATGGAGAGTGTTAATTTTCCCCTCAAATAAAGCATTTTGACTTGGGTTTTCTTGGTGCTTTTCAAAACACATTAACAATACAAATATTAAATCATTTGAAAATGCTTTTCATGCCTAGAAATATTTCCGTGGTGATTTTTCAGATCAGAAGAATAGTCAGACTAAAAATCCCTCCAAATTGCTGTTAGATGGTTTATAGAATGCACCAAGTACCACCAACAGGCCTGCGTACAATTGTTGTCCTTGTTGTAATCAGGTAAGTTTATAATTTCTCAGTGGAAAAGCTGAGCCATCAAAATGAGAAGATTAGGAGAATAATGTAGATAAAAGTGGGAATCTGCTTCAGAAATAAATTCTGACATCATAACTAGGGCGCTTACTAAATTTCTCTGCTCAAAATATGTTTTTATAAGATTTTTCCTTAACTATTTCATCTTTTCAGTTGTTTCCAGGAAAAGATTGATTTTCTGAATGACAAAGGAGTTGAACCTCTGAAGGTCCCAGGAAAGACTTCCTCATGCCAAGACTAACCATACAGCCCACCCAGACTTGCCCCAATACACAGAGCCCCTCCTGAAAATGTCCATGATCTCCGTTAGTCAGAGAGATGGATTTGAGGAAGCTTCTCTCAGTCTTCTGACAAGATATCTGCCTTATTAAAAATTTCATCCTTCCTTGACAAATGTGTTGTCTCAATAATTGAATCTTTATGCAATGTGCAACTTGACTCCCTTGTGGTTTGGACATCAATTTCTCATGTACATGCAAACACACATATAATATGTATATATATACATTTATGGATGTGCCATTTCTTCTTTTTTTTTTTTAAACGAAACTGTTTCCATATGAGGAAAAATACTTTTGTTCAATATGAACCATCCTTCTCATTGATTTGGTGACTCTAAATCAATGAGAAGAAGAAAAGCAGGTAGTTTGAGGAAACGAAAAGATACGTTTACTAATTTGCCAGTAAATGAGAAGAACAGATTACTGTCTCAAAGACTGTCCTGTCTTAAAGAAAAGAAACAGAGCTTTTTATTTTATTTTGTATTAAATCATAACTGTATACATTAATGCATTTATGGGGTAGTGTGCTGATTTTATATAAATTTGGAATGCTTACATCAAACTGGTTAACATAGCCTTCACCTCATGTACTTAATTATTGTGTTAAGACATTTATACTTTATACTTAATAGATTTGATGTGTGCCCTTGCAATATGCACCATAGGTGTGGTCCCACTGATTATCCTCCCTTCATCCAACGACCCTTCTCCCCTTCCCCCTCCTCTTTTTTCCTTCATCCTGGGCTATAGTGGTGTTTTATCTTTCATGTGAAAGTGTTGGTGATTATATATTGGTTTCATAACAGTACTGAGTACATCGGATGCTTTTTCTTCCATTATTGGGATACTTTACTAAGAAGAATATGTTCCAGCTTCACCCATGTAAACATAAAAGAGGTAAAGTCTCCATCTTTTTTTAAGGAACATATTATTCCATGGTGTACATATACCACAATCTGTTAATCCATTCATGAGTCAAAGGGTACTTGGGCTTCTTTCATGAATTGGCAATTATGAATTAGGCTGCAATAACTATTTGGGTGCAAATGTCTTTGTTGTAAAGTGACTTTTGGTTTTCTGGATATATACCTAGCAGATAAATTGCAGGTCTACTTTTAGATCCCTAAGTGTTCTCCAAACTTCTTTCTAAAAGGGATGTAAAGGGAGGTATTTGGCAATTGGGCTTGGGTTTACGGAATCAGCATCATATGCTGTTGCTTTGAGCTATTGTTGTTTAATTAGTAATTTTGGTCATCTTAAACTCTGATGACAATGATCTGATTCTTGTCCAGACAATTCTGTTGAGCCATTGCCCATGGTTCAGGATACTACCAAAGGGCAAAGAAAATTTTTCTGGTGCTTTGTTTACTGTTCTTGGATAGGAATTCAGGTTTTAATTCCCCAAAGGGTTATAGGCTTCAAAGAAACATGTAAAGCGTTTCATTACCCTTTTTCAGACCTTTACCTCTGTTACAAATGTATTCCACTGGATTGATCTTATATAAAACAAAATAAAGGTGCGTATACTTTACACACAATCCAGAATACCCTAAATAAAGTTATTTCAGATAACTCTCATAATAAGCATATATTGTAAAATATGTTTTTGACATCATTTAATTTTTGTCTTCTTAATTGAATTAGGAAAGTGGTATATTTTTTTTAAGTATCCAGTGCAGAAATAGAGTAGAAATTGAAAATATAGATAAGCACACCTTTTCATAGAGATAATCATAAATTACTATGCTTTATTAAGTAAATATGAACTTATAACTTACATACATTTTTATGTATAATTATATGTTACACACCATGTTTTTGTTTACCTAGTAGTATTTTTAGGCATATTTTCATGTTAGTTGATTTAGTTAAATTTCTTTTTAATGACTTTATAATGCTACATTTTATAGATAACCATAATTATTTTAATTAGTATATATAAATAGATATTTACATAGTTTCCAAAATTATACTGTTATAGTTTTTCCTTAATAATTTTAGTAATTAACACCTTTATATATGTGTGTTCTATTTCTGTTGAACAAATTGTTAGAAGTAGAATATTTTGCTTACTTAATTTGAAGATTAACAAACTATTTTAATCAGCTAAATAGAAAAGTGTAAGATTAATACAACAAAAGCAGTTAAAATAGGAAAAGAAATATTTTCTGTAATTAAATTCATATCTTTCATTCAGTTTTTTATAGTCACTTTTAGTTTATTAATTACAATTACCTTTTCTTCACTACTGACTTCTCTTAAGGACATGTTATATAATTATCTATTCAATACTCCAGAATGAATGTGGCACCATTACTTGAAGGTGAGTGTACATTACATGTTAAGGAGGACCAAAAGGCTGAGCTCTAAGTAAAGGTTTAGAATAGTCACTAGACACTCAAAGGGGGAGATTGAGGAAATTAAAATATATTTCCAACATCTAAATTATTAACCATTTTCTGTTAAGTTTTAACTAACAAGAAATAATTGTTTCAAACAACAACAACAAAAAGATTCTGTTTAGGCTAAGTCCTAAAATAATACTAAAAAGAAAACTTACTGTTACAAATATTCATTCCAAAATAAAGTATTAGCCTTGCAGGAGAACTAATAACTCTTCTGGAAGAAATGAATGGAAATAAAATATTTCTGCTTTATATCTTGACCTAGTCCCATCACTCCCTTATATGTGCATGGCAGTATACCCTTATGGGTTTTATAAACTTCTTAATAAAATATTAAAGTACTCAAACATGATATCAATAAAATGTAGCTTAGTGGAATCACATGTAAGATAGGGTCAACAGAAACTCCTTTTGATAGAGAAGGTCATCCATTTGATAGAGAAAGAGCTCATCATTCTTTCTGATATAGCTACGTTTTTTGTCCTTCATTTGTTCTAGGTAGCCAGTTAGTTATTGGACAACAGCCATCAAAAACCAAATTGACTAATTATTCACAAGTCAGGAAGCATGAATGCTTTCAGAAGGTTTGAAAGTCGACTGCTTTATTCCCTAATCGAAAGCAGCTGGATGAAATTTTCCCAGGGGACATTAACTCCCAAATTTTCCAAAGTAGCACCTGGAGACTTACACCAATTAGCCTCTGTAGTTTTGAAGCAGTGCATTGTTTTGAATCTCATCTGGTTTGATTCTCATCTAAAACTCCATGACCTTGAGTTGGAGAATCAGAAAAAAATTCTTTTCTACAGATAAAAGTAATAAAATTCCAGTATGAGGTTTCCTTAGGAACTCTAGAGATACAGCTAAAAGTTTTCATTTACCTAACATGTCTTTTGAATTGTGTGCTCAAAAATCTTTTAATACCATGGACAATTGTATAATGTAGTTACTTGGAAATAATATAAAACCAGATTCAAATTTCAGACCTATGAATTATTGGTTATATAGCTTTGGAGAAGTTACCTTAACAATTTTATAAACTGTTGTGTTTGGGTGTGTGAAATGGACGGGAAACATTATCTTTTATTCAATATAACACGTAAATAATAATATTTTTAATTTGAAAATTAAGCTCAAACAAGTAACACTATCATATAAACTTTAAAACAATTTATGAGTATTCACTTCTATTAAGAAATAATGTTCTATTTTCTTCTATATCTTATTATTTGCTTAGCACATAATATGTCTCCAGATAAATGATTTTAATCACACAATACATCATATTCTTTAGTTTCTGTATATTAGAAGAAATATCTAAATTTAAACCTAGTTCACTGAAAATACATGCACTTTCTGAATATAACATGGTTTTTGTATTGCTACCATTCCCCATTTATAGAGCTTAACACACACTTTTACATATAGTAATAAAATATGCATACTTTCTTCTAAGATTTTCTGTTCTTTCATGTCCTAGGTTTAAGTCTATTGTCCATCTTGAGTCAATTTTTATAAGTGGTAAAGGGTATGGGTGCAGTTATAGTCTTTTACATATGGTTATCTAGTTCTCCAGCACCCTTTGTTGAATAGGGATTATTTTCCCCACTATATGCTTCCATAAGTTTTATTTGTCCTAGACTGTTTATTGCAGCTCAATTTGCAATTGCCAAAATGTGGAAACAATCTAAATGCCCTCCAATCCAGGAATGAAATAACAAGCTGTGGTATATGCACACCATGGAATACTACTCAGTCATTTTAAAAGATGAAGACTTTATATCTTTGTGTTATCCTCAATAGACTTGGAACACATTCTTCTTAGTAAAGCATGGCAAGAATGAAAAAGCAATAATCCAATGTACTCAATTCTAATACAAAGCCAATAGACAATCCAATACATACCGCATAAGTGAAACACTCAAATCAATTCAAGGTGGGGGTGGGGGAACGAGGGAGTGGGAAGAGGGAAAGAGGGAGTGGGTTGGAGGATCATGGTGTACAGCACACCTGTTAGGGGCAAGATACAACTCTACAAGAGACTTTGGCTAACAGATACAATCACTGTAACCTAATTCTTTGTACCCTCAATGAACCTGAAACAAACAAACGAATAAGGAAATATACACATTAATAACAAAAAAGAAAATATATTTTCCCTGAGCAAGAAGGATCTTTGCAGTTAATACAATAGTAATTGATATTAATGAAATAAAAGCAATAAAATATGCAACCTTTCCTATGCAATTAGCAGACACTCCATGCATTTCATATTTATTAACTCGCTTTATGAGGTTAGCTCCTATTACTATTTCTGTTTTCCAGATGAGAAAGTATGAGCAAAAAGGCTTTGGAACTTAGCCGGATTTAAAGCTAGTACATGTTAAAGTCATGATTTCTTCACAGGCAGATGATTTCCCCAGCATATGCCCTTAACTATCATGCTCTATTCACTACAATTTCTCACTGAAGATTAGGGAGTCATATTTTTAGAAAGTTAAAACATCACTTCCCACTAGAATCACATTTTTAAGTGATTTTAACATGCCTATTTTTGTTGAAAATATCTACTTGTATGTTCTTTTCATTTGAACCAATCAAATAATTAATCATTCCCAATTGAATTGATTTATCATACACTTTTTTAAAATCTATAGTCTTTACTATACCCCCCTAACTATACTAAGAATATAGAACTATACTATAGAAACCCCAATTCAGTGTTTCACAAAATGTATTCCACGAAACATTAATTCCAAAAAGTATCTGATTAGAGTTTCCAGATAGAATAACCTTTGGCCACCCCTGCCTTTTCATTGGATATTATAACACAAATTACCAAATTATCAAATTTAAATCTTTGAGAAATCTAGAAGCACACACACACACAAAATTCGAATCCAACTACTTAAATTTTGTTAACAAAAAAACTTTTAATGTATTAGTATCCTTCTTCTTAGTGTTCTGTGGATTTTATTTCAGAAGTGCTAAGTTATGTAACTCTTCTTGACAGGGGGATTTGTATCTTTTAACACATGGCTTGCACTCTACTCCAATATTTTAAAGATACCAAAACTCAGGAGTACTTTCTATTTCCACTTTGCAGCCCATCTTTTAAATCAACAGTTGCAATAATAATCATGAGTCCCTGAGATAATCACATGTAAGCCATTCTTTGCTGATTATTGTGCCTGACAGATATGCAAACATGCCTAGTCCAATCTAAGCAAGATGAGGACCGTTTTATGGCATCATGATGCATTCTGGCAAACAGATAAAGAAAGTTTATTGAGATAAGGTTGCTGGAACTTGAAAAAAAATAAAACACACCTTGGATATTCATCAGCCCCCCAAAATGTGTAGAGTCATAGGCAAAAACCATTAAAAACTATCATTTTTCAATTGCTCTACAAAAAAAGTGACAATAGTTTCTGAAAAACAGTGATCAGCTTATGACTTGTGCACACAAGAAGTTCAATAAATATTTGTTTAGTGAATGAAAGGAAAAATAAAACAGGCTGCGAAGCTCAAATATGTTACTTCTTGAGCAATTATGAAGTCCATGAACAACAGGACTATCTTTATATTCACTCAGTGTGGGACAGCCTATTAATCTTCTCAGTGTTATCTGCCTGTGGAGTTTTAATCATTATCAGTAATATCATCTCATTACAAGAAGCCCATTGATATACAAAGGCTGGAGGGAAAACTTACACTTGTTATTGTTCTGTAAAAGATTTTTTTTTTATTGTTTGGAATTCATTGAGGGTACAAAGACTTAGGTTACACTGATTGCGTTTGTTGGGTAAAGTCCCTCTTGTAATTGTGTCCTGCTCCCAAGAGATGTGCCATACACCATGATCCGCTCACCCCCTCCCACTTCCCCTGTCCCCAATCCTTCATTCCCCTACCCTCCTTGTAATAGATCATCTACTGCCTTCATATTAGAATTGAGTACATTGGATTCTTGCTTCTCCATTATTGTGATGTTTTACTAAAAAGAATGTATTCCAACTATATCCAGGTTAATACAAAAGATATAAAGTCTCTAACTTTTCAATTGCTGAATAATATTCCGGTGTATGTATATATCACAGCTTGTTAATCCATTTCTGGGTTGGTGGGCATTTAGTTTGTTTCCACATTTTGGCAATTGGAAATTGAGCTGCAATAAACAGTCTAGTGCAAATAAATCTTATGATAAAATGATTTTTTTTCTTCCTAGTAATGGGATGCCTAGTAATGGGATTGAAGGATTAAATGAGATGTCTAATTTGAGTTCTTTGAGTATTCTTCATACTTTTTTCCAAAAAGACTGTATTAGTTTACAGTCCTGCCAGCAGTGTAAAAGTGTTCCCTTCTCTCCACACCCATGCCAGCATCTGCAGCTTTGAGACTTTGTGATGTGGGCTGTTCTAACTGGGGCTAGGTGATGTGTCAGGATGGTTTTGAATTGCATTTCTTTGATGATCAGGGATGATGAGCATTTTTTAAAAATGTTTATTAGCTATTCATCTGTCTTCCTCAGAGAAGATTCTGTTCATATCTCTTGCCCAGAGGTACATGGGATTGCTTCCTCTTTTTCTGTTGATTAATTAGTGCTCTCTGCAGATTCTAGTTATTAACCCTTTGTCAGACTGATATCCTACAAATATCTCTTCACCTTCTGAAGGTTGTCTTTGTGCTTTACTTGTTGTGTCCTTAGCTGTGCAGAACTTTTTAAGCCTAATTAAGTCCTATTTGTTAATTTTTGTTGTTCTTCCAATGGCCCCTGAAGTCTTTGTCATAAAATGTTTCCCCAGGCCAACATCATTAAGAGTTTTGCCCACACTTTCTTCTAAGATTTTTATTATTTCATGTCTTAAATTTAAGTGTCTTACCCATCTTGAGTCAATTTTTGTAAGTCCCGCCTGACAGATGTGGGTTGAGTTTCAGTCTTTTATATGTGGTTACGAAGTTCTGTCAACACTATTTGTTGAATAGGAATTATTTTCCCCTCCATAGGCTTTGTTTGGTTTATCAAGGATCAGATGACAAGTAGAGACTGGTTTTGTCTCTGGGATTTCTATTCTGTTCTATATGTGTCTGTCTCTATTTTGTGCCCACACCATTACTGTTTTGATTACTGTAATTACTGTGGTCTTGAAATACAGCCTGAAGTCTGGTAGGGTGATGCCTCTGGCTCTGTTTTTATTACTAGGAATAGCTTAGCTATATGGGTTTTTATCTAGTTCCATACAAAACAAAGTATTGTTTTTTCCAGTTATTTAAAATATGTTGGTACTTTAATGATGATTGAATCTGTAGACTTCTTTGGTGTATTGAGTATTATGGTTTCATAATTTTCCTTGAAAAGTTCTAAGGAATCTTCCCCAACACATTCTATGAAGCAAACATCACCTTGATTCCAAAACCAGGAAAGGACCTAACTAAAAAGGAGAACTGCAGACCAATTTCACTAATAAATATCAATTAAAAATATTCAACAAAATCTTAGCTAATAGATTGTAGCTACTCATTAAAGAAAATATACATCATGTTCAAGTAGGCTTCATCCAAAGGATGCAAGGTTAGTTTAACATAAATGTAATACACGATATCAATAGAAGCAAAAAAAAAGACTGTATGATCCTTTCAATAGATACAGAAAAAGCATTTGACAAAATTCACCATCCTTTTCTAACAAGAACACTTAAGAAAATAGGCACAGGTGGGCTCGGCACCCATAGCTCAGTGGTTTGGGCTCTAGCCACATACACGAAGGCTGGTGGGTTCAAACTTGGACCAGACCTGCTAAACAACAGTGACAACTTCAAAAAAGAAAAAAAAAAATAGCTGGGTATTGTGGCGAGTGCTTGTACTCTCAGTTACTTGGGAGGTTGAGGCAAGAGAATTGCTTAAGCTTGAGAGTCTGAGGTTGCTGTAAGCTGTGATGCCACAGCACTCTACTGAGGGGCTGTGGCATAGTGAAACTCTGTCTCAAAAAGAAAAAAAAAAATAGGCATAGTTGGCACATTCCTTAAGCTGATTTAAGTCATCTATGACAAACCCATGGCCAACATCAACCTGAATGGTATAAAACTGAAAGCCTTCCACTTAGAACTGGAACCAGACAAGGATGTCCACTATCGCCACTGTCATTTGACATAGTTCTGAAAGTTCTGGCCAATGACCTCAGGCATGAGAAGGATATAAATGTCATTCAAATGGTGGAAGAGTATGTTAAACCCTTCCTCTTTGCTGATGATATGATCTTATACTTAGAAAACCCCAGAGACTCAACCACAAGACTCCTGGAAGTCATCAGGAAATAAAGTAAGGTCTCAGGGTATAAAATCAATGTCCACAAATCAGTAGCCTTTGTATATGCCAA
>CAUYQV010132887.1:0-22444 GCA_963574575.1 Galagoides demidoff
TATCCCACAGATTTTAATAATTTGTGTCTTCTTTATCCTTTTGTTCCAAAAATTTGGTGATTTCCTTCTGAATCTTATCTTTGACCCAGCTATCATTCAGCCTACTTTTAATTCCTTGAGTGTTCTCCAAACTTCTTTCCCAAAATGTTATATTAGCTTATATTCCCACCAGCAGTGTAGAAGTGTTCCCTTATCTCCGCATCCACATCAACATCCGTAGTTTTGGAATTTTGTGATGTGGGCTAATCTTACTGGAGTTAGATAATATATTAGAGTGGTTTTGAGATATCAAAACTGTTGAGTTCAACTTTTATTCCATGGTGGTATGAGAAGATTTAAGGAATAATTTCTATTTTTGAAAATTGCTTAGGTTAGACTTGTGTTCTAGGATATGATCTATTTTGGAGGATGATCCATAGGCTGATGAGAAGAATGTATATTCAGTTTTATTAGTATGAAATGTTCTGTAGAGGTCTGTTGAGTCCATGTGTTCTAGAGTCAGGTTTAAGTCTAATATTTATATGTTTAGTTTCTTCTTGAAGGATCTATCCAAAATTGTCAAAGGTGTATTAAAATCTCCAACTATTATATTGCAGTAAGATATCAAGTTGCTCATATCCATTAGGGTTTGCTTTATAATTTGAGGAGCATTCTGGTAGGGTGCATAAATGTTAATTATTGAAATCTCTTCCTGTTGGGTGTTTCCCTCGACAAATATGTAGTGACTATCCTTATCTTTCTTTATTTTTGTTGGTTTAAAGCCAATTGTATCTGCTACTAGAATTGCAACCCCTGCTTTTTTCTGGTTTCCATTTGCCTGTATTATAGATAGTTGTCCATCCCTTCCCCCCTGAGTCTATTTTTATCCTTTAAGGTAAGATGAGATTCTTCTATGCAGCAGATATCTGGTCTTAGTTTATGTATCCAGTCAGACAACTGTGCCTCTTTAGAGGATGATTTGAACCATTCCCGTTAATTGAGAGAATTGGTAAGCTTGTTTGTATTGTGGATGTCATGTTTTTTGGATGTTCAGTGGACATTTTTAATCCTTTCACCACTGTGGAAATTGGATTTTATTCAAAAATTTCTGAGTGAGTTTACTTTGTTGGTAGGGCATTGTGCTGGTCATTGTGGAGGTTAGGTCTGAGAATATCCTGAAGAGGTGGTTTAGTATTGGTAAATTTGTTCAATATGTGTATGTCATTAAAGTATTTGATTTCTCCATCACAAATGAAACTCACTTTAGCTGGATACAGGATCCAGGGCTGAAAGTTGTTTTGTTTTAGGAGATTGAAGGTTGATGACCATCCTCTTCTGGCTTGAAATGTTTCAGCTGACTGATCTGCAGTCATTCTGTTATTTCTCCCTTTGTAAGTGATGCTTTCTTACATCTGGCTGCTTGCAGAATTTTTTCCTTCATCTTAACTTTGGCAAAGTTAATCACAATGTGTCTAGGAGATGCTTTATTGGGATTGAGTCTTGCTGGGGTTCTGAAACTGTCTATCTGAAGTTCTGTATCTCTTGCAATGCTTGGTAAATTCTCCTCCATAATCTCTTGGAGTAGAGAATCTCTACCTTTAAGACCATCCTCTTCTCCTTAGTGAATTCCTATAAGGTGAATGTTTGATCTTTTGGAGTGATCTCACAATCTATCAGGGAAAACCTGATCAGTTTTTGCTCTCCATTTGTCTGACTCTTTGAGTATTTGGGAATGTTCAAAAGCTTTGTCTTCAGTTTTAGAGATCCTTTCTTCTGCCTGGTCAACTCTATTACTGAGGGATTCTACTGTATTTTGGGGCCCCTGGACTAACTTTTTCATTTCCTTGAGCTCTGCTATGTCTTTTCTCATTATGTCCATATCTTTGGTGACTTTGTCTTTGAATTCACTAATTTCTTGAGACAACTTTAGAACTACTGTTTGGATTTTAATTTTTAACTTTTCTTCCATTCTATTCATCTTATTTGCCATATTCTGAATTCAATTTGTGACATTTCAGCCATTTGTCTATGCATGGCACCTTCAGTTGTATCGCCTTTGCCATTCCTTGGAGGTGGGGAATTGGGTGGGGTTGATCTACTCTGGTTATTCATTTTGCCTGAATTTTTCCATTGATTCCACATTATGTTTGTTTTCCACCATTTGGTTATTAGAACTGGTAGGGTGAGATTGAATTGTGATTCCTAAGTAGTAGAGATAATCAGCCCCTTACCAAAGTGCTAGGCTTTGTAATTGTGGCTTATCTCCTACAAACTTACAAAGGCCCCTTTCAGGGTTTTGGCTGGAGACTCTGAGGACCTACTTGGTGAGATCGAGCAAGACAGCTCTGTTTTGATGTCAGCCAACCTCTACCCCATCCTAAGAAGCCATGGTATTAGGTTTATATCTTGGCTGTGAAGAGATACAGACATCTGCAGTGCCCAGCCCTCACCCTTCAGTTCTTTTCCACTATAGAACTTTGAAGGCCAACCTCAGAGTGTCCCTGGGTAGATAGCCTCAGACACGAGTTCCAATTAAATTGACTCAGGAAGTGCAACCCCTGTTCAACAGAGAGGAATCCAAGGGTCTCCAATAGCACAATTGGAGCCAGGGATCCACACCCCCACTCACCAGACTCAGTCTACACTGTTGTCTGCTTCTCTGCTCACAGGTCCAGTTGGCCACGCCACACCTGCCAGTCTCAGTCCATACATGGCAAGCCTGTTTTCCAGCTCTGTTGGAGTCAGGGCACCACAGCCCACTGCAGGTCTCAGTCTACTCCCGGGGCTTGCCAGCTCTGCTGGAGTTAGAGGACCATGCCCTTGTCTTCAGGTTTTTTTCCTGTATAATATTAAATGTAAATATTTTCCATGTCATTCCTGCTTCAAGTAATTATCATTTTTAATGTGTCCATAATAGTAACAGTGTGTACATTACAATTGACATATACATTTTCTTACTATTGAATAGTTTGGATTTTTGCTATTATATATTCTTTGAGTATCATGATACCCAAAAGTATACATTCTTTAGTAAAAAGTCTTTCTTTTCACAGTGATTGGTGTGTTCAAGCAAGTAGTTGGATGTTTAAACAATCATCTTGAACTTGGCATATCCAAATCATCCTTCTTGATTTCAACCTTCTAAACCTATTTTCTACTCCACGGTTGGCATTTGGATTAATGAGAGCTCATGTGCATATTTTCTGAGCTGTACATTTTAGAGTCATGTTAAACTTTTCTCTCTTTCTCATACCCCACATCCAATCCTTCAGCAGATTGTTTGCTCTATCTTCAGAATATGTTGAAATTCAGCCATCTGTCATCATCATCACCAGTACCAATGTTGTCCTAATCCCTGTCACCTGGACAGCTACAAGAGCTGGCTAACTGAACACCCATGCACATGTTTCCTGATGTAGACACAACTAAAGTGATCTTTTTAAAATGGACATTAAACCATACTCAAAACCCTTCCATATCTCCATACATATGCACATAAGTACATAAGCAAAGGTAAATAAAATCCAGAGCCACTTCTATGATGTCTTTCTGATCCTGTCTCCAACAACTCTTTCCCTTTCTCGCTGTCTTCAGGCATATGGGCTAAGAATGTTCTCCTCTCAGGACCTTTAAATTTGCTGCTCCATCTGCTGCCATGCCCCATATATCTGCATGGCTGAAGTGCTCACTTCACTTAATGCTGCACACGCATACTGTCTCCTCAGAGAGGCCTTTATGACTGCTGTCCAAAGTGGTACCCTCATTACATCACTTTTTAACCCTTACCCAGATTTATTTTTATTCATAGTATTTATTTCTGAGCCAGAGTGATTAGGATTCTTCACACTTGCAGTTAAGGTTTAGCTGGTCCACTAATTCCAGATGAACAATTTCAAGGAGTTCTCTCCCCATCTTGAATATCATCTGTTGTACTAAAGCTTATAAAGGGAAACTGTCTCAGAATGGGTCCCTCTGGTCCCACAGCTCAAGGTGGAGTGTTACTTTTGTTAGGTGGGACCATGTCTGGTTGTCTGGGCTGTAAGCATTTGTCCAGCTACATCTGTTCCCTCTTCTGACAACCACAGTTGGGAAAGAACTGTCCCAGCTGTAGGTTCACATCCTTGGGTACACATTAAAATTACCAGGATTTGTATCGCTGTGTAAAAAATTACGACTCACATCATAGCTTAAAATAGCATATGCATTTATTATCTCACAGTTGTGTTAGGTGAGAAGTGTGGGCAGACATGTCTGGGTTCTCTGCTTTGAATCTTTTAAGACTGAAATCAGGATATGAGCCAGGGTGAGCTCCTGTCTGGAGGCTCTTGGGAAGAATCTGCTTTCAGGCTCATTCATATGGTATGTATTCATATACAGTAGTACACATTTTATACTATGGCAGAAGTCAGCTTCTTCTGGTTCTAGAACTGAGGTCCACATTTCTGGCTGTCATCCAGGAAATCACTCTCAGCTCACTGTGCCCATTCTCAGGCCCTTCCTCAGTCCCTCCATCTCACTGATGGAGAACCTTCCTTGTGCTGATCCTTTTAATATTGTGATCTCTGAATTTCTCTTCTGCTAACAGTCAAAGAAAGCTATCTGCTTTTAAAGAGCTTAAATAATTCAGTTATACCCACCTGAATAATTTCTCTCTTGACTAATTCAAGTTCAGCTGATAATAAGTTTACTTATATCTACAAAATCCATTTGGCCATGTATAAAAACATAATCATGGTAATGATGCCTAATTGTATTTCCAGGGGAGGGAATTGAGGTCTTAGGAGGTGCCATCTTTGAACTTTGTCCACCACACTCACTTAATTGACTTTGAATGGATGAGCTTGTTGTTGTCTTGGTTTATATGTATATGTGTGTGTGTCTATAAAATGGATGTCATGATACCCTCATTGGAGGGTTTTAGGAATAAATACATGGGTAGCACAGCTTGTCAAGAAGCACTGGTTTCACAGGGTATGTGGTGGACTGAATCAAGCATGACAGTCTGCAGCTGTTCCCTTGGAATCTGGGCCTGTCTTGAGATTTATTTGAACCAATATACTTCTGGGGAAATAGCATTATGTGAGTTTTAGAGCCCAGGGCTTTGAAGGCATACAGTGACTATCTATTTGGAATGCTGTTGCCATGAAGTTGGCTTGAAATCTTCATGGCTGAAAAATATGGATAATAAGAACTAATAGCTTTGAACATATGCTAGACACATTACATGTCTTATAATATTTGCTATTTTTTTATCATCAAGCAACATAGAGTGAAACAACTCATCTAAGGTTAGAAAGTGGCAACTGGCAGCGTCGAGATTCTAATTCAATACTGCATTCTCTAAAATTTACAATAGTTTGTTTAATCACACTTCCTCTTCTCCAGTGGCCTAGTCTAAACAGCCTGGAATCCTATGCTATTAATTAGATAGTCTAAATAATTGGATCAGTTAATGTGAGCTGTATCCAATGACACTGTGTCTCTACAGGTCTCCAAGCACGATTGAGAAGCAGCTTCTTACATTGACCTTGTTCATGATGCATGTATAGAATACTCTTGCCAAAAGCTGATAACTGGAAACTCTTTGTCCAGATTATTGACTAGAGGCCAATGCTCATGTACTAGGCTCTTCCCAGAGGCAGTTACATCACTATTTTGCCTATGTAGGTGAAGGCTACAAAGTATTGAGTTCTGGGAAGGTTATCCAGGGAGGACAGCATGGCACTCAAAATTAGCCAGTGAAGAAAGTTTCCTTTCAAGTTCATAGCACTTGCCTCATTTCTTCTTATTATCCACATGATTCAGGGGTTACCATGGAGGTAGAAGGAACAGAGAGCTGTCCATGGACACTCAGGTAGAATGTCTTTGATGGAGTGGAAAACAATATTAAAAAATGTAAAACAGTTGTCCTTAAAAAAAAAATTAAAATATTAACCGGAGGAAAGGAGTCTCAAATGTAAAGATGCTCTATAAAATAGAGGGCTTTGGAATGTAACTGTGCCACTTACTTGATGTGCAGATTAGGGGTCTTAACTCCAATCTTCTCATTTGTACATTAGGAATTAAATACAAATATACATCTTATAATTCTGTTGCAAAACTTGAATGTGGTCACCAGAGTAAAACAGCACACAGGAAATTCACGTGAGGTTTTTAATAACACATACCTCCCCAAATCTACAGGATGAACAGGGAGAAAGGTCAACTGGAAGATAGCCAGAGGGCTTGAAAAGTGGGCAAGCTAAATGGAAATTGGTGACCTCTCTCTCATAAAGGCAGGGGAGCTTGATGACAGTGTAAAATCAGTGCCTTGCTCTTTCTTAAGTGAAGCATGAGGAATTTTTTCCACATTTTATTAGGCTTATCCAAAATGGTCCATGTTCACCTTTTCCCCTCCATCCTGCCTTCAACACTCACTTTCCTAAGTAAAATTAACAAATGATCCCATTTCTCCCATTAGTAATAGCCATTAGCAGGAATGTTCGACACTCAGCAGCATTAACCAAACCCTAATTAGCGCAGCGCTGCCTCCTTCTCACAATGCACACCTTTCTTTCCCCATGCCTGCTATGGCTCTCCTAAAAAATCGTGTGTAGAACTCCCCTCCTTGGTCCACTCTCCCTCACATCATTAATCGGTGTGCTATGTCTCATCCAAAGGAAGGGGGGAAAAAATCCAGTTTCCTGCTCCCCGCGGCCAGATGCACAAGTGCTAAGTGGGACTTACACAGCTGCCTCCTCACGTTCCGGGCACGTGAGCTCCGCGCCTGAAGTGCGGTGTGTTTAGAAGGACATCCTGGGTCTTGCAGAAGTTGTCTTTAAGACGACTGGTTCTGTTAGACGTCTTGCTTCATCTGCTGTGCAGGATCAAGCCTGGAATAGAACAAAGCAGCAAATACCTCCTGACTAAAGACCTCCAGGCGTTTGTCAACTTGCCAGGAGAAGCCCTTTTCTGTGGAGACTCAGGGGCATTCTCTAATAGGGAGCTGTAAAAAAGAAACAATTGAAACAGAGAGGCTGGGGTTTCTGCACCTACACACAGTTCCTCCTATGACACCTTGGTTGTCACCTGTCATTTCTTTTGTGGGAATGGCCCTTCCAGGAGCTTCACTCCCGGGCACAGGAGCCCCCAGGCGGTGTGCTCGCCTTTCCGGGACACGCAGTCTGTGGCCGTGTGAAGGAACAGCTTCGTGTTCTCCAGTTTTGGCTTTTCATATCTGCGCTGCCACTTCCTCTACGTCTCTGCTAGTTGCTTTGCTCACAACCTGTTTCTTCATTTGTAAAATACAACGGTAATAACGCAGGCTTCATGGAGGGAAAGGAAACAAGGACGGTGCGGCATCAAGCTGACGCCTGGCACAGCGCAGGCGCGCAGGGACCGTTGCCGCCCTAGGTCCCCTGCCTTCCAATTCACCTGCATAAACACATTTCAGGGGCTCTGGGTAGGGTTTTATCTGGACTCTGGGCCCACCTAGGGAGGGCTGTGCCCTGAACCCCAGTGGCCCATGGACAACAGACAGAGAGTCTCGTCTGTTTGTTTTCCTTTTAGCCTGTTTTCTATTTTGGGTCTGTGTGATTTCCTGGCAACAGCCCCACTGGTGGTAAGAAATTGTGTGCTTGCTGTTTGAGGAGCAGGCAGCTTGTTCCTAGAGGTCCCCCGACCCCCTTTATATTGCTGCGCCATGTGGGTCAGCGGTGAATGTCCCCCAGTGTAGCACAGCTCAGAGCAGAGTGAGGTCCAGCATGGATTCTGTACTTTTAGTGATGCAAATGGATAAAATTGGTTTTAGTGACATTTTTTAGTGTTTAAAGTTTGGCTTTGGCATTGATTTCCTTCCCTTTCTTTTCTCGTTATGACCCTTGGCTGCCTGCTCCCTCATCCCCAATAAAATAAAAAAACAAAAGCTCACTCCTGCTTCCAGGGTTTTGTTGTGAGGGATGGCACTACCATCCTTCCAATCAATAGCTGGGTGAAACCCCAGATTTATCCTCCATCCTGTATCTCCCTCTCTGCCACTCCTGGCACATCCCTTGGCTTGACTCCCGAACAGCCTTCAAAACCAGTCACCCCAACACACGTCCATTGTCTTACTCTGGATCCTCCCACCGGGCCCTGTGCATTCTCCACCCTGAGCAGTGGGCATGCTGAATTTAGTATTTGCTCTTACATTTTTTTTCCACTAGTTTTTGAAAACCTCAGGGACAGGGCTTCTTGGTTCTTCATCTGCATCCCTAGAGCCTAGTATGGTATCTGAAGGAAATGTTTCCTGGATGAATAAAAGAACGAGTATAAAATATCATAGTCCCAAATGGAAGGATTTCCTGTGTCATAGGGGTAGACTAGGTTTTCTGGAAGTGCTTTTGAGGACTGCAAAATTAGACTCCCAATCCTAGCTGCCTCAAACCTGAGCTACAGTGAGATTGTGCCTATCTGGTTTTTTTCATCTTTCATCCATGATGTCTTCAGTAATTGGTTAGTTCCCCTCTAGAGTTTGGCAAAGAATATCCTAAGTAAACAGAGGCACACTTGCTGATGATTGGGGGACACACACAACTTGACATGACCCAAACTGGACTTAGGATCTCCTTTCCAAATCTGTCCTTCACCCTCTGCTTCTATCCCAGTGAGCAAAAACTGGAAAGTCATACAAAGTCTCTGTTCCACCATCCACTTGCTGCACACTGAAGTCTACTGATTCAGCTTCCATAACATCCCTCACATCTGTCCCCTCCTCACTATTGTCTGACCTCTGCCCTCATGGCTTCTGCGCTGGTGCACTGACTTTCCCCAAGTGAAGATGAATTTGGGGCCACTGCTGTGCTGAGAGCAAAAAATCTCTACTGATCCAAGATGTTTCACGTTCACACGTTTGTTTAAACATCTTTCTATAGGACTGAACTGATTGACAGCAAAAATTATGTTCATTCAGTAAATGCATGATATAGCTGAATTTTAATATAATTTGAACTTTTGCATTTCATTCACCGGCTTTCAACAACTGCTTATATTTTATCCCATTGAATTTCTCTCTCTCTCTAGATAGATGTTTTTTTTCTGATAATTTGAGAATAAGTTGGAGACACCATGCCCTTTTACCCTTAAATATTTAGTGTACATTTATTAAACAAATGATGTTCTCTCATAGCATAATTTGAAATAAGGTAATGTGATCCCTCCGGATTTGTTCTTTTTGCTTAAGGTTGTTTTGACTATTTGGGCTTTTTTCTGGTTCCATATAAAGTTTAAGATGATTTTTTTCTAGATCTGCAAAAAGCTACACTGATATTTTGATGAGATTGTCTTGAATCTATAAATTACTTTGCGCAGGATGGACATTTTAATATGTTGATTCTTCCAATCCATGAGTATGAGATTTTTTTTTAAATTTATCGTGCCCTGTATGATTTCTTTCATCAGGGTGTCATAGTTTTCCTTGTAGAGACCTTCTACCTCCTTCATTAGATAAATTTCCTAGGTATTTTATTTTCTTTATATGTACTGCAAATAGCATTGAGATATTGATTTCATTCTCAGCTTAAATGTTATTAGTTTATAGACACAGTACTGATTTGTGCACATTGATTTTTTTTTAACCTAAGCACTTTTATCAATTTTGGAAGTTTTTTGGTGGAATTTTTAGAGTTTTCTAGGTATGAGATCATTTCATCAGCAAAAGGGATGGTTCGACTTCTTCTTTCCCCATTCCAACGCACTTTATTTCCTTTTTTGCCTGATTGCTTTGGCCAATTGTGCCAGTACTATGTTGAATGGAAGTGGTGACAGGGGGCACCATGGTTTTCTCTCAGTTCTTAGGTGAAAAGTTTTTCTCTTTTCTCCACTAAGTATGATGTTGGCGTGGGATTGTCAAATATAGCTTTCATTATTTTGAGGTATATTCCTTCTACTACTAATTTGTGCAGGGTTTTTATTATGAAGGAATGATACCTTTTATCTAATGCTCTTTTTGCATCTACCACTATTTTCATATGGTCTCAGTTTTTCATTCTGCTTATGTAGTGAATCACATTTATTGATTGGCATATGTTCAACCATCCTTGCATTGCTGGGATGAAGCCCACTTGATAATGATGATCTGTATTTTTGATATGCTGTTGAATCTGGTTTGTCAACACTTTGTTGAGGATTTTTGCATCCATGTGCATAAGGAATATTGATCTGTAGTTTTATTGTTGTTGTTGTTGTGTCCTTTCCTGGCTTTGGTACTGAGGTGATACTGGCTTCATAGATTGAGTTAAAGTGGGTTCTTCCTTCTCAATGTTACAGAATAGTTTTGGTAGAATGAGTGCAAGTTCTTCTTTGTAGGTCTATAGAATTTGGCTGTGAAATATCTTATCTGGGGCTTTTCTTAATGGGGAGATCTTTTATTACTGCTTCAATCCTGTTGTGCATTGTTGGCCTAGTGGGATTTCTGTTTCTTCCAGATTCAGGCTTGGGAGATTGTGTTTTCTGAAAATTTGCCCGTTTCCTTTAGGCTGTCTAGTTTGTGTGCATAGAGGTTTCCACAGTAGTCATCTATGATATTTTATATTTCTGTAGTATCAGTTGCGATAACTTCTTTTTCATTTCTGAATGAGCTTCATTGATTCCATTCTCTTCTTTTTCTGCTTAATCTAGTTAGTCATCTATCAATTTTTTTTTTCAAAGAACCACCTTAACCACCTTTTACTTTGATTCTCTCTCTCTCTCTCTTTTTTTTTGGTTTCCATTTTGTTTAGTTCTGATTTGAGCTTTGTTATTTCTTTTTTTCCTGCTAGCTTTGTATTTGTTTTATTCTTTTTTTTTTTCTAGTTCCATGAGGTTGTTAATTTGTGATCTTTCTGCCTTTTTTATGTAAGCATTTAAGGCTATGGACTTGTGCTGATTTGCAGGATCCCCATAGATTCTTGAAGCCTGTAGCTTCTTTTTACCTCATTTCAAAAAAGTCTTTTGATTTCCATCTTAATTTCATCATTTATCCAAAGATCATTCAGTAGCAGGTTGTGTAACTCCATGACTTTATGGAGATTTGAGAGTTGCTCTTGGAATTCATTTCTAATTTTATTCCACTGTGGTCTGAGAAGATGCAGGGTACAATTTTGATTTTTCTGAATTTGCTGATACTTGTAGGTGACCTAACAAATAATCTGTTTTGGAAGATACCCATAAGGTGATGAAAAGGATGTATATTATTAGTTTTGGGGTAGAACATTCTATAAATATCTTTTAGGTCCATCTTTTCTAGAGTCTTAATTAAGTCTTGAATATATTTTTTAAACTTAGATACATTACTAGTAAACATGTGTCCCTAAGATTCTGCTCCTTTTAAGTAAAATTATAAGCTCATGAGAAGATAACTTTTTATGAATTTACCAGAGTGGTCAGCATTTTGTAGGTACTTAATTTCTTTTCTGGAGCACCCATTTTAGAAATTTAATACCAAAGGCACTCCTCATTAATATATAAGCTAAAAATCAAATTTCATAAATAAGGCAAATACTTTAATGTGCATTGCCAATTGCTTTGTGATATGTCATATTCCAACATCAGATTTTTACTAGGGACACCATTTTGTCAGAGAAAACAAATATGATGAAAGAAAATATTTTTGAAAAAGATATGCATAGAGCACTGTTAGACTAATACAGTTTTTTCTCAGGGTCCTACCATAGGATAAACATATAGCTAAGTTCTGTGGTTTTCATTATTTGTCTTATTTAATCCTCCACACCCACACAAGGTAAAAGAAGTTTATATTTTACAAATGTATAAATCAAAGTTCAAAAAACTCAAATAACTAGCGAAAAGCCACATAGTTCAGCAGTAGATTAATTCACTTTCAAGCCCAGGGAGACAGATCTGTCTTCAGAGTCATTATTTTAAAGCATTATTTTGCCATCCAAGAAATAATAAAAGATAAAATGCAAAAGATATCTAAACAGAACTTAAGCAATTAAAAAACAGAAATAAAAAATTTTTAAATGATAATTTAGGTCATTTTTAATAAGAAAAAATATTTGAACTTAGAGTTAATATTTACTATGTTGCTAAGTATTAGAACTTGGCTAATTTTTCAGTCAATTAACAAGTGTGTCATTGCAGATAGTTGTTCTATATAACAATTATTCACTATTATATCTCAATTGTATTCTAATATGAGAGATTATGAGGCCATCTGAAGTACTTACATGTGGGAACATTTTTATGGTGATTAAAAAAATCCACTAGATCTGTATTTTTTCATGGATCCTTTTGTATACAGAGGTATCTGTGAAATAATTATTCAACCAAAATCCCATTACTTATATTTCTATGAAGGAAGTCAGTTTTTAAGATACTTTAAAAATACTCTCAGGACAGATCTGGGTATTTCCCCAGGTCTTTCATTAAGTGCAAACAAGAGAGTTTTGAAACTACCAAGTTGGTGGAGGCTCTTACCAGGTTTGGATCCTTGTGGGATCATGTACATCCATTTATTATAACACATATTCCATCACATTTTAATTTTCATATGTCTAATAGACATATACCCCTCTACCATGAGTTACTTGATGGGATTTTTCACTCTGAGGCTTCATTATGAGTATAGCCCATAATAAATGTCTTTGAAGGAATGAAGGATGGGTGACTAATGAAATGAATGACCTTACCTCTATAGGATCTATTTAACCAATTCATTTCAAGGCTCAAATCTCAAGCTGGGAAGCTATGGGATAGAAAAGGAAGGCATACATACATGCATTTCTGAAACAGGATCTACACTGCAACAGATGGATTATAAACCCAGAGATATGTGGAGGACATCTTAGATGTCAGCTGGCTACTTTGTGTTTATCTTATCTCAGCCTTACAGCATCTCAATGAGGAAGGAAATGAATATCTCACTTTGCAGATTTAAGTTACAGAGAAGCTATCTAAACTTCTGAAAAAAATATGGAATTAAATTCCAAATTCTGGTTGGTCTGACTTCAAAACTTGAACTCATTTCACCAATCAGAAATTGGATAGTAGGCTGGGCACAATGGCTCACTCTTGTAATCCTAGCACTTTGGGAGGCCGAGGTGGGTGGATCACTTGAGCTCAGGAGTTCAAGACCAGTCTGAGCAATACTGAGACCCTGTCTCTGCTAAAAATAGAAAAAACCGAGGCAAGAGGATCACTTGAGCCCAAGAACTTGAGGTTATTGTGAGCTATAATGCCATGGTACTCTGGTCAGGGAGCCAAGGTGAGACTGTCTCAAAAACAAAAAAGAAAAAAAAGGGGGAAAAAAAGAAATTGGATAGTATTGGAACTGTGTCAGGTGGGAAAATCAAGAGGAAATAGAATCAAAAAGTTGGCTAATGAAGTTCTCTAGAGGGACATCACTAGAATGAGGAAACTTATCAGATAACCACAATGGTGACTATAAGCACAGTTTATGTTGGAAAGGAAGTGGGATATTTTCTGAGAGGACGATAGCCTCTTAAAAAAGATTGTGGGCTATTATAGTAGGTGCTGTTTCAGATACTGCCAAGGAAAATGAACTCACATAAAATGAGATGAGAAAACTGAGGACTAGAAGGAAGAAACGATTTACCTACAGTCACGTCACACAGCAAGTTGGTGATGGAGCCAGGATGAAGAAAGAGGTGTGTGACTTCTCTCTCTTGTCCTCGCTGGCTGCTTCCTACTATTTTCTTTCGTTCTCTCATAGTCAGCCCTCCTTTCTCACTTGCTTCAATTCCACAACAAAACATTCACTTGGCTTTGTAACAAGTGTTGTGCGAAGCACTGGGGAGGCAAAGGTAGGACCACAGAGGCTGCGTTTGGCAAAGCACTTGTCTCTGCCTCTCCCCAGACAATGGATGGCCTCCTCCCAGAGTGCAGACAGAGGTCAGGGCCCGCCCGCCTGTGGCCCTCTTGCTTGGTGCTCCTCGTGACATGCACGTGTTCTGAGGCTCGGTATCACATTCTGCAGCACCCATTGACACACAGTACACAGAAAGTGGACGAGAATGATTATGAAGGGAGAGAAAATGTCCAGATGTTAGTAGCTCATAATGTTTTAATTTAGAGTAGTGCTTTCTCCCGACACTATCACCAAAGGTTTGTCTTTGGTTTATTTGAGTTATCACAACAGTGACGATGGAGTTAAACGCAGCCTTTGAAAAGGGGGTTTTTGCTTGTTTCATTTATATTCTACTGTTCTTTCATGAAACATTTCTAAATATCCATGGGGCCCAATTCTTACAAAAATAAATCAGATAAACCTAAGGCTCTTGCCAAGTCAAATATCTACAGTTTCTGGCAATTATGTAATTTTCAACTCTGCTGCAGCGACTATGGCTGATAAGTCAATCGTCAGAAAGAGAAATGTTCCAGAACAATCTTTATTAGTGTGTCCTTCACTGAGATATGCAAAGTCTTGTTTTAAAAGCAGAGTTGTAACTTTTTTCTTTGGTCCCTAGTGAATGGCTTCTCATCATAACAATTTATATCTGGATAATGTCATAGGAAAATGTGAAAATGGTAAATTAAAACCAATGAAATTGGGTTCTGCTGTTACTAATAAAAACTGCTCTGGTTTTCACCATCTTGTTATGATGGCACTGTCTTACAGTACAACTTTGCAGTAATGCCTTCCTGGCCTGGCAATTTGATTTGGCCCAGACAAAAGCAATATTTAGAAAATTACTCTGTGGAACATCACTGAGAAGAAGGAACTTGAGAATCATGTGCTAATTCAAATACCTCTTTAAAGTTGAGGTTAAACACATTATTGATTAGAAAGGGCTTTTATGGAGGGAAGAACTCTGCCGTTCCTTAGGAGTGATATAAAATAAACAAAGTGAAAATACCAGCAGGCTTTTCTTTTTCCCCCAGAGTCACATATCCATTTGGTGTACACGTACATTGTTAAAAATTCTTATAGTAAAAATATTACTTTTAAATCACAATTTTTGCCCGTATTTGATGAACTTGATGCATAACTTAGGTACAACCTGACTGTTAATGCTCCTTTTCCATGATTGAACCACAGGAGCCAAGTGTGCTGCGTGTGTTTGCTTGTTGCTGTCTTTGCTAAGGTATAAAACCTCCTTGCTGGGTTGAAGCTTGTCTGATCTATGTCCCTGGTCCATAGTATAGTACTTGACACTTAGTACATCTTAGAGGAAGTTTGTTGAATAATGAGGTTAAGTTACCATCAGAATATAAGAAGGAGTGTTTCTACAGGAACAATTTTGGCCGGCACTCATCTTCTACCTCATTCTACCTAACGCTGCATTTGACTCAGATGTTCACATCTTCTCTGGGCCACTTTCTTCATTTGGCTTACTGGGCAATTGCTTTTGATTCTCCCGTAAAGCACTGGTTGTTCCTTTTGTGTGTTCTTTCCATGACCCTTTTCCTACTCTTTGCTTTAAAAACATGAGTTATCCCAAGGATCCATCCACTTGCTTCTCCTCTCTTTGAGTATTCACTTCCTGTGTGATATGTAGGATTCGCTTTAAGTGACATCCATGTATCTCTAGGCTTATACTCTCTAACTCTACTCTCAAAGATTCAATTTTCTATGTAATATTTATACATGAATGTTAAAGTAACATTTCACATTTAAGAAGTTGAAAAGAGAATTTTTGATATCTAGCACCATCTGTGGATCATCCCCCAAATTCCTCAGCTAAGTAAAAGGCATTTCTATTGACTCAGTCTTTCAAGTCAAAAAACTCTGACACTAACCTCCTCACCCCATTTCTTTTATACAAATCTATCCACAAATTATCTCAGCTCTACCTTCAGAATATATCCAGAATCCTACCAATACTTTCCTTTCTCTAATTCTATTGTCTTACTTATGTCCGTGATTAGCTCTGAATTAATACAATAACTTCCCTATACCATCTCACCATTCCTTAATTCTACTCTTGCCCCTATCATGGAGCCTCTTCTTGCAATAACCAGAGTGATCCTTTTAACACATGAACAATGCTATGCCATGTCTCTTCCCTCTTACTTTCAATGAATGATCGTCATACTTGGAGTAAAAAGGGGCTTGACACCTTCTGTACAGCCTGATCTCCAGTGATCTCCTGGATGCCCTTTGCCTCCTATTCTCCCTGCTTTTTCCCTGTAGACAATGTCTCTATCTTAACACCTGGTTCCTGCCTGTTTCATTTTTCTGAAAGCTCTACTCTTAAGAGTCTGGTGAGCTCTTTTCCATTTTGTTCACTGGTGCAGAGGTGCAGCTAGGGCTGCTCTCAATGGGGGAAGCTTACTGGGCTCCCACATATTTCACTTAGAATTAGTTTGGAAATGAGGGCGCATGGATTCCCTGCTGCTCTTGTTTTATCTGGGACTGTACAACAGGGATGAGGACAGGAAAAGGTCTGCAAAGTTAATTATCATGTGGTGTACACAGCAAGTTTGACAAGCATGGAATCTTTTAAAGTATCCTCCCTGGGAGTGTTTCCCTCTGAATTAGAAAGTTCTAGTTTTAGCTTGATGAACTGGTTTCTTGTTAACTCAATTGTCCTAGCCCCTGCTGGAACCAGAATAATGGATATTCAGAGCAGAGAATGTGACTTTTTGAAACAATAGCATGAATAAGGTTGCCAGATTGAGTAAGTAAAAATACAAGATGGCCAGATAAGTTGGCATTTCAGATAAATAATAAATAATTTCTTAGTATAAGTATTTTCCAAATATTGCATGGATCCTCTCAAAAATTGCCAAGGACATACTTAAATTTAAAAAATGTTGTTTATCTGAATTTGAAATGTGATTGGACATGTTATATTTTATCTGAATTAGGAGTTGATTTTACTGTGTTGTTTGAAGATCATTTATATGATCAATAATTAGGTTGAGTAGAATCAATTGTTGTATTAGATATTTGTCTCCATTTTTTAGATAAATTGCATCAATGGGCAAAAGTATAGTTTTTCTTTTATATTTTGGAAATAGTGGGGCTGTCCATATCAATATGAGTATTTATTTGTTATCTACATGGTCTTGTACTATACAGAGCTGGGAGATTTTTTTCATTTAATGTGTGATGGAAAACTAATGCCTAACTATGAAATTATTTTCATTACATTAAGTTAGTATACATAATAAACACAGTAGAGTGCATAAACTGGGGAATTTAAAAAAATAGCTATTTCCTGATCATATTAATGATAGATAGTATGTTTGTAATGGGACATTAGGAAAATGCATAATAATATAAGAAAAAATATGCCTGTAATGATTCTTATCTATAATACATTTTTATCATGGAAAAACTTAAAAAATATTTTGGAATTATGCTATACTGTAATTTTGTTGCCTTAAAAATTATCATTACAACATGAGCATTTTTTGCTTAAAGTATTCATAAAACATAATGCAGTTATAATATTCTGTTCCCTTATTGTTTCGATTTTTTTCCTCCTGTTCTAATGTTTAAATGAGGATGTTTATACATAATTGTTTTCATCAGTGAGTATTTTCTTTGGATACATTTCTGGAAGTACAGTCACTTAAGCAAAAGATCACACCTGTGGTACATAAAGCAAGGGTACATGCCAGATCTATTAAGAATAGAGCATAAATGTCTTAACACAATGATTAAGCAAATGAGACGAGGTATAAATCCTATGAGTAGGATTTAAACACTCCTAATTCTATATGAAATCAGCACATCTTACCCCATAAATGCATTAATATATACATGAAAAAAAATAAAAAAATAAAGACAAAAAACAAACAAAAAAATATTTTTAAGGTAAGGCATGAGGTATTTGCTGCCAATACTATCACGTGGACATGCTCCATGCTTTCTGTTTCAGGGTTTGGGCCAGAGGTCTTTTAGATGTGACTTATATGATGGATAAGTTTGGAAGCAGGAAGTTTGGTTCAGTTTTTTCAGGCTTTCTTTCTTTCAGATCTACCTATCCCATAGCAGGTACCTCTGATTCCTCCCTGAAGATTCCCAGTGTAGACTCTGGCTGGGTAGCTGGGCTGCAGTAGTTCATTCTGCTAATGGATAAACTGAAAATGGAAGAAAATATTGGGAAACCCACTGCAACTATTCATCTAATTCACATGCTCCTATCTAGTCATTTCAAGTAATACATCTAATGGTTGGTTCTTCTGTCTCTGACATACGTATCCAATTCTCCACCCAAACTCAGATTGGAAAGCGTATAACTAATTGTCATAAAGTAAAATCCCACAGTTCCTGGAAAAAACTGAGATACAGAAGGAGTGGCATTGAGGGACCAAAGTAACCTGAGGAGAGAGAGGTTTGGGTGCTGTCAGCATTGCCTTACTGCACTGCAGCTTTTGTTGTATAGGTCTTGAGGTCTTTGACCTTGAAGCTTGGCAGTTTGGATGGAGTATATTGTAGTTGTGCAGCTGGGATTCCTCTAGGCCAGTGGTTCTCAACCTTCCTAATGCTGCAACGTACTTTCATTGTTAAAAAGGAGTCGCGACCCACAGAAGCTTTGGTAAACATGAGCTGTGTGGTCCTCTATGTCTCACCTTGATCCAATTTACAAAAGAAAGGTTTGAGTGAAATGGTTCCTGAGAAAGTGTCTCTTAGTTTCTGCAAAAGATCACTTTAGAATCAGTATATAGGACTTTTAACTATTTTCTGATACATGTTTGTTCTCCTCCTTCTCTGTAATGAGGATTTTTAGCATAGCCAGCAGGATGGTACTGAATAATTCAAAGATAGCTAAGTTCTGTAAGTTCTGTGATGAGTAGACATCAATAGATAAGTTTTATCAGCTCGATCTTATGGAATTCTAGAGATGAAACACGTTTTGCCAGAGTTCTTACTTCCCAACTCTTTCTTTTTTTTTTTTTTTTTTTAGAGACAGAGTCTTACTCTGTCACCCTCAGTAGAGTGCTGTGGCATAACAGCTCACAGCAACCTCCAGCCCCTGGGCTTAGGCGATTCTCTTGCCTCAACCACCTGTACTTCCCAACTGTTTCCTTCTTTGTAGGCACCCTCTTTAGTACTCCTAACTCAGGAGCTCCATCTCTGATTATAGGCATCTCAATATCCAAGGTATAAGAAAGAAATTCATGTCTTTCATCTTCTTCCACAAGGTAGATGTAGTTTTTTTGAGAACTCTAAAGCTTAAGAAAAATAATATAAAATTATGAATGTAAAATTAGGCATGAAAGTAAATATTCATTAAGAATGAGAAAGAAAATCACAGTAAATTATCAGAGACTTCGAGATCAAATCTCTTTTTCTGAAATCTCCTTGAAATGCTTACCTTGATAGTCTTCCTGACTGTGACCTTGCTTTTCTGATAATATTCGGTGACTCCTAAAACTCAGAATGGCATGCCTTGATATTAAGTTTTGTTAAGATCTGTCAGTGGACCTCTGCCTTCTTCGGGGTTTATCTCAAAGAGCATCTACCTGGTCTGAGGGATGGTAACACACCTCGGGAGATGACTCTCCTCACTCAGAATTCTGAGTTTCTTCTTGAAAAGCAAAAGCTTAGTCTAATGCAGAGCAAAATTACTCCATTACACAGAACTTATATGGGGTGTTCTGAGCTAAATTGTGTCCTGACAAAATTCATATTTTGAAGCTCTAACCTCAACGTTTGTTTTTGGAGACCAGGCCTTTTAAAAGATAATTAATATAAACTGATGTTATTAGGGTGGGTCTTATCCAGTCTGACTGTTGTTGTTACAGAGCAGATTAGGACAGGGGACAGACACAGGGGAAGACCATGTGAGGACACAGAAGATGACGTCCATCTGTAAGCCAAGCAAAGAGGTCTCAAAGGAAACAAAAGCATAGACATCTTGATCTCAGACTTGCAGCCTCTAGAATTATGAGAAAATAAATTTCTGTTGTTCAAGACACCCAGGCTGGGGTCCTTTGTTTTGACAGCCCTAATAGACCAAGACTTGTGGATGGAGGCAGAAGGTGGGATAATCGTATAATTGTGTGCTAAATTGGGCAGCTTCTAGGATGGCAAGCTCAGGGAAGCATGGCTTTATTCTGAGTGTGGCGAGCCTGTGGGGGTGGTGGGGGTGGTGTCCCGAGGAGCCCTTTCTGAAGAACTGGGCAGCTCCCAGTGGCAGCTCCTTGTCCTCAGTCTTGCACTTTGCTGACTTGCATTCCAATCTGCTGCAAACTCATTATAACCGTCCCTCCTGCTGCCTTTCCAGATCTCCCTCCTGGTAGGGGTAACCACTGACTGCAGGCGGTGACTGTTTTCTAACTGTGCCACCTACTGATCCCTTCTCTGTAAATTCATGCTTAATCACCTGCTACTCAGTGAAATGCTGAATTGTTCAAATAAACATTGCTGAGAGAGCTAAGATCAACAACTTAGGCCTGTGTGCTAGCAGTCACCTCCAAAAGAGAGTGGGGAGGCCCGGGCTTCTGGTCTCAGCTCTGCTGTCACTGTCTTCAACAGTTCACTGCCTCCACATACCCTCTACCCTAATCCTTGGATAGGTTAGGTATTTCTTCTCTGGGGTTCCCGTATGTTAATGCTATGCTTAATTCTAACCTGCTACTTACCATAGGATATGATGAATGTTTGTTTGAAGGTCTCCTTCGTTAACTAAGTTTCCAACTTCTTTAACTTATGGGGCATATCTGATTCATTTCTGCATCACTGGGATCCATCACAGTGTCTTGTCATAGAGTAGGTGCCAAAAATTGAGCCTTGAGATAGCTCTTCATTCAAAGAAAAATAATGTTTACATAGCATTTACACCATTGGCTTTCCTGGTTCTCAGACACTAGGGCTTTGCCCTATGTAAGATTTTTTTTCTGGAGGTTGCTTCTATTCAACAAATGTATTGATAGGTTTCAAGGATAAAAAGTGCCAGGTGCTGCATAGGGTTTCAAGGATAAAATGATGAATCTGAGTCAATCACTGATCACCCCAGGAGCTTCCAGTCTATCAGAAAGAGAAGACAAGTACACACGTGACAGTAACACAGTGATGGCCCAGGGTCCTGAGAGTCTGACAGTGAGAGTCTGATAGTGAGAGTAAGATGTATAAGGGGAAGCAAGAGAAAGGCTTCCTGGAGAAGGCAATTTGGGGTGGTTGGATGGGTGGTATATAGGATTGCTAGGGCTTGTATAACAAGGCACCACAAACTGAGTACTCTAAAAAAACAAAGTTATTGTCTCACCGTTCTGGAACTACAAGTCTGAGATTAAGGAGTCAGCACAGGTAGTTCCTTCTGGGGGTTTTAGAATCTGTCATTCCTCTGGCCTGGCTTCTGGTTGTTTGCTGGCAATCTTCAGCATTTCATGATTTTTTTGGAAGCATCACCCCGATCTGTTTTTATTTTCACATAGAGTTGTTTTCTGTGTGCATCTCTCTGTGACTGAACTTCCCCTTTTTAAGGGTACCAGTCCTTGCCCTAGGAAGTCACCTTACTCTAGAATGGCTCTATCTTGACTAATAGCATCTGCAACTACCTTATTTCCAAATAAAATCACATTCCGGGGTTGTGGGGATTAAAACTTCCATATAAGGTTTTTGTACTTGTTATGTTCCCGCTTTATGATGCCACATTTTATACGTCATCTTGACTGGGTTAAGGAACGCCCATATAGGTTGTAAAATATTATTTCTGGGTGTGTCTATGAGAGTTTTTCTGGAAGGGATTAGCATTTGACTTGTTTAGACTGAATAAAGAAGATCCATTCTCACCATGTGTGTGGAGGGTGCCTAATCCAATCTGTTGAAGGCCTGAGTGGAACAAAAGGGGGAAGAAGGAAGAAATAACTCTCTGCTAGAGCTGGGACGTCCATCTCTCTTGTCTTTGGATATTGAAGCTTCTGGTCTTGAGTCTTCCCCACTCGGACACCATTGCCCTTTCTGGTTCTCAGGCATTTGGGTTTGGACTGAACTATACACCACTGGTTTTGTGAGCCTTCATCTGCTGGTCTTGCAGCTGGCAGGTTGTGGGACTTCTCAGCTTCTGTAATCACATGAGCCAATCCCTCAAAATAAATCTCCTTTTCTGTATCTACATACATCCTACTGGTCCTATTTCTCTGGAGAACACTGACTAATACATGTACATACTATCTTTTCCTTTAGTTACTGTTTTCTACTTTCCTGAAGGAAGCTCTGAGCTTCTTAGAGGCAGGGTCTGTTCTTTCTCATCTTTTTAGACAGTGCAGCAGAATAGATAGATACTAAGGAAACATTTGTTAGATACCTCTAGAGATTTTTGAATGAAATATGAGATTTTGTAGACACTAGAAGGGAGCTTAGTGTCGCGGATATAGCATGCTTTGGAATTGGACAGTCCTAGGTTGTGGCCCATCATTTCCTGCAAGTCAATGGGGCAGGTTATTTCTGACCTTTTTTAAACCTTAGTTTCCTCCTTTGGGGAGTGAGGCTAATAGTGGCCTGTAATAGGATGGCTTTATTAATCATGGTGACAGAGGTCCAAAGCACAAGTGTGAGAGGTGTCTTGTAACCTGTGGCAGGCTAGAGCTC